>VOQJ01015212.1:4512-23322 GCA_015052665.1 Apistogramma diplotaenia
AACCGCAGAGATTCTCTGCCCCTTTTTCTCTCCCTTGTTCCCCCCCCCCCCTCCACCCCCCCCCCCCCACTTCCGTTTGTTTTGTGCACTTTTGCAGCATTTTTCTGCTTGCTGGTGTTTTCCTTAGTTGCTGTGCATTTGGTCCTTCAGGGCCACCGTAGATTTGGGAAGTTTGGAATTCTTGGAAAACCATGCAGATGTTCCCTATGTTCACTTTAACTGTTATGGCTACAGATATAGTCAGCTCCTGGACAGTAAGGTCAGAAGAAAGGGCGGGATAGTGATCATAACGTGCTAATTTTGACCAACCCCACCAGAGTACACAGTATTGGTCAGAAAAGTATATTGTATATAGTACAGTGTAGGTACACTGGAAGCTAATGAAAGTATTTTTTAAAGGAGCTTGTGTGACTGATGCTTGTACTAAAAAAGTGTTTAAAAAGTTCCCGTCCTTGCTGATTAAAGGAGGAAAAATGGTTTTGGTCTTTGGGACCGTTTTGCAGAAACTGCTAAATATCACCACAGTGCTGCCTGTTATCCGTTTCTTCTCCCTCACCTCTCTCAGAGCCCATGCGTGCCTTGCGGGGTCTGACAGCCACCGAGATCCAGCCTCGGCAGCTGACCCTCCAGTGGGAGCCGCTGGGGTACAACCTCACCCGCTGTCACACCTACACCTTGTCGCTGTGCTACCGCTACTCCATGCCAACGGGGGGCAGCGGAGGAAACAACGCGACCGTCAGGGAATGCCTGTCCGTGGATCGCAACACTTCCCACTTCACCCTGAGAGACCTGCCGCCCTTCCGCGCGGTACACGTCCGGCTGGCGCTCGCCAACCCCGAAGGCAAGAAGGAGAGCAAAGAGGTCACCTTTCAGACCGAGGAGGACAGTGAGTTTCATTTTCCTCTGTGAATACTTACACTCATATATGCAAGGGTTTGCTGAAATTATTAACTGTAGCATCACTATGGGAGGCTTCTTTATGCATGTACTGAAGCTCTTTATTGTCATAGTTACTCGACTCTGGCTTCAGAACTTCTTGATTTTGCATTTGCTCCTTCATGCTCAGATAATTATTGTGCACTGCTTACACAAATGCATGCCTGTAGTCTTTCAGTAGCACCAAACAGAACGCGCACACAACACACACACACACACACACACACACACACACAAATACCGACTCACAAAATAGGCTGGATCAGCATAAGTAAATGGAGGATCAGCCTTTTAAATGGAGACCAGTGGAACATTAATCAGCTGGAGCCATGGCCGCTGGCAAAATGGTAAAATGATTTTGCTTATCTTCATATTAATATTTTCCTGTGTACATCAGCAGATTAAGTATATTCTAATGCAAATTCAGAGTGGAAGTACAGAAGGTCAAATGCTTATTGTTATAGAATGAAAGCCAGATTTGCAGTGTAATAGAAAGCCACTCAGGGATATTCTGACCCAGCGCAGGGAGGTAGATGGAAGGATATGCGAGCGGCAGGATTTTTGCGTCTTAAAAATGCATTTGAGCGTCCTCTAAAAACGCCGCATTGTTTTGCATTCGCTTATTAAATCAGCACCTAAAAACACAAAAGCAATTGAGGGGATATGGAATAAACAGACAGCGCTCCTAATTGCCGACTCCCACACGTCGCCGTCTCGAAGGCGGGAGGAAGTGCATTTACATAAATGGGGAAAGCGGACGGGGAGCACGCTGCTGTGGTTTTGTTTGTGGGATCTGACTGGTTTCGAAGTGACAAGTTAAAACACGCGTGTCAGGAAGAACAAGCCGTGATTGTTTTGCACCCCCCCCCCCTCCTACTTTACTGAATATTTTGCATGTCAGCACCAATGCAAAGTTTTGCTTTTTGCCACTGAATGGCAGACTGACAGCGTGACAGTCCCCGACCCCCCCGTCACGAGGAGAGCTGCCATCGCCCTCCACGACTGCAGTAATTGAGCCACAGCTGGTGACAGTTCCTCCTGCCTGTTTCCTGTTGGGCTCGACAATCAACCGCTGGTGTAGCGCTTTTCTCGCGCTGTCTCTGCCGCGTGGAGGAAGGAGATTTTCCTGTCAGGGTTTACGGATACAGCAGGAATCTCATGTATGGCGCTCCGCCTGCCTCAGCTTCAGCCTCTCCTGTGAGGGGAAACCGACAGCTCTGAGAAGCCCGACGTCAGTCGCAACCGACGCACAAACAGAAGAAACCCTCGCCGAGAACTTTTTACCGAATCACACGAAATCAAGTTTACTTAGAGCGCACAGGCACCATCAAAAATACGTGCAAATAAAGTCGACATCAACACAAATAGGGAAGATGTACGAGGATGAAACGGTCTAATGCTAAAATGTCAATGCCGCTTAGAACAAGCAAAGGCCCATGAAGGCTTGTATATCTTATATTTTTTAAGTGTAAGCTGAAGTGTTATTGCGATACGCAGCTGCTAAAGTGCAATCTTCCTCACCCTCCTCACCCTCCTCACCTCAGTTAAAGCAGCTGTTGTGAGGATCTGAGAGTCCCGGCAGTGCAGCAGGAGCACAGAAGTTCTGATATGTTCCCAGGTGCCAACGCAGGCGCGGCTTTATAGACAAATAAAAAAGCCTTTCAAATCAATCCTGTAGTTGACAGGAAGCCGCTGCAGTGGAGTTTGTACAGGTTACAGCCGTTTCTCTCCTTCTCGCTCTAGTTAGGAGCTGCAGGCGTTTCAGATGCAAAATCGCGTGCGTTGGAACCACTCGCTGCTTCTCCTGGTGACGGCTTCACAGTCCGGTCAGGTTCGGCTGCAGCTGAACCCGGATGGCTCGCTGCCACAGATTGACCGATGCATCTAAAGAGAGAACAAATCATGCACCAGGAAAACAGCGTTGAGCGCATAATTCATTCCATAAAATAAGTAACCCCAGCAGAAATGACATGGAAGGACCTGCGATGAGCAGCAGGGAACCCACCAGCATCCCAGAGCTCAGGTTGTTCTGAAAGAAGATCAACAGCTATTGGAAATGTTTAGTTTCAGGTGCTGAGAATCACAAAAGATGCTGAAGGTATATTAGTATCAGATCTGTATCCACAGTCTTGTAGATGTAACTTAACTTCACTCTTTCAGCACCGCAGACAGCACTATACGAGGACCGTCATTTATACTCAGAGCCTGAACACGCCGTGCTCATCGCCTGCTTAAAAAAGATACATATAGATGTAGGTGCATCTCATTAAAGCAAAAGAAGGCAGAGAGGTGCTCAGGCAGCTGGATTACTTTACTGTTTCTCTGTCAGTACAGTGCTAAAGAAGAAAAATCGTCTGTCATCCTCTGAGACACGGTGCTCTGTTATCAGACAGTATTAGCCAGAATCTCAATTCATCCTGAGGGCTGGGAGCAGGCTGCTCCCGCGTTTTCCTTTCATCACCCCCTTCTGCTCCGTCTCCGTGTTCCCTCCCTGTCCTCCTCCTCCATCCCTCCTTGGCCCAGTGCCTTTTCACTCTGTCAAAGGTGTTTTTACCCCCTGGCACGCCTGCCCGAGAGTCTATTAACTTGAGACCCGAGTGGACTGTTTGTTTCAGAGGAGGCTGTTTTCTCTCCCGCTGCAGTTCCTGGCGGCATCGCTCCCGAGTCCCTGACCTTCACCCCGCTCGATGACATGATATTCCTCAAGTGGGAGGAGCCCATCGAGCCCAACGGTCTCATCACGCAGTACGAGGTAAGGCGCACGGCATCCCCGGTCTGCAGCGGTGACACTCGTATCCTCACCAGGCACAGGATGTTATTTTTGCCTTGTTTCACCCCCCCTTCAGTACAGTGACTCAGATCAATGAGGAGTTTATTCTGGGGGCTTTAAAGACGGCACTGCTCCCCCTCTTTGATTTCCCTCAGGCCTGTTTTTGCTTTTCTTGCCTGAACTTGGAGAGCACACACCGGGCTGAGCTGTGGGAGTAGGTAGGACTCACTTTTCACAGTTCATAGGATTTACTGTACATGTTCATATGGTAATGAAGCTGCAGCCCAGACTTCATGCTGTAATTACATGGGGGACAACCATTCTAATTACCTATTTGCCTAAGAGATGCCTTCACAAGGGGGCAACTTTAAATGTTTCTAATTAATTATTGATGGCCCCATATCAACTGCAGACCTTTGTAGCGCAGGGTTTGGAGCTTTTTCTGTGTGAGCACATGCGAAGACCCGCTTTGGCTTCACACATGGTCACTGGAGGGGGAGAGAACGGGTTTCTGTTCACAGGCAGAGGCCCGAGAAGCGAGAAATCAGGCGCAGAGCCGAGCGCCGCTGTAGCCTCGGCCTGCATGCAGATGATACGTCTTTGCTCCAAAGCGGCAGTGCGGAGAATTTGCACTTTTGAGGCTGAAAGCAATGTGATCTTTGTTTGCCACCAGGATAAAGTCTGTATTAAAGGATCCTTATTAGTATCTGCTGATTTTATAAGGCGAGTTGGTGGTAATAAGAAGACTGAATATTCAGCTTTACTGTTTCTTTAATCATATCCATTGAATCCACAGAAGCGCAGCTCTTTAAAAACCCATCAGACCTCCACTTTGCTTATTAATCCTCCCCGGAAATATTTGTTCTTCTGCACAGGTGTGTTTTTCTCAGAGGAACACTGGTTATCCACAACAGTCAACTGGATGTTTGTGAAAATCTGACCGCTGGAATGTTCTCCGGTCCTGTTGATTTTCCCCGAGCAGCCAGCGTACCATCTGTGCAGACCTTAGCTCTTCACGAGAAGCACATCTGTTATTTCCACCCGGTCACTCTTATTATGCCTCTCATTCCTGCATCTTTGAAGCAGTTTCATAAAGCAATAAGCACATTTTTTTATTTTGGTCATGCCTTTTCTTTTATACCATCCAAAGGTATAAAAGTCATTGGTTGTATTCAGTGACTTTGTATGCAACTGCCTCGGGACTTTAATTTGCTTTCTGCGTGCACACGTGACACTACGGCAAGCCTTTGTTTGTTTGTTTGTTTGTTTTTAGCGTTGCCTGCTCTCACTCTTACTTTGCATACACACAGACTCTGGTGTTAACTGTTTTTGTGGACACTCGATGGTAATTTTGTTGATTTATTTCTCCCACAGGAAAAGATCTTTATTTTTTTTTTAGCTCTGACTGCTTAAACAGACACATTTCATGAGACGTTTTCTATTCTGTTGCTATTTCACCAGTCAGTTTAAAGCAAAGAATTGATGGTTTTCACTGAAGAATGTTTGGTCCTTGTCACATATTTATGATAACAACCACTCATTTATCATCAGGGAGTGATCCTGGTTAGTAAAAACAAACAAGGTGCCGTGTAATACAGAAAGTTTTGACTTGACTATGCACCCTAAAATACACCCTAACTGCTTCCATAGGAATTAAAGGGGTAGCACCCGGGTGCTGCTAATCACCTACACTTGCAGAGTTTGAGGCAGTTTGCTGGCCTGGAGCATTCAGGTGTGTGTTAAAGTGATTCCACATTTTTCCCCTCAAAGGTCAGACTGTTCAGGGAAATTCCAGGAAATCCAAGAGGGCTCAGTCAGCATGTTAAAATGTTCAAGTTCATGATGGTACAATTGGAAAAAGACTCAACTGTTATGGCCAGGAGAAAGCCTTATTTCTCTAAAAAGAACATGGCAGCACGTCTTGGGTTTACGGTCTCCTTTGGAGTGGAGATGTCATTGACAGTGCCACATTTGGCAAAACCAATCACACCATATCAGTTCATAGACAGCAGTGGAAGGCTGGTGATTTGGGTTTTGCAGCCGCAGGATGTGGATCCCAAATGTGCCACAAATCTGCACCAGCTAAAGCTTGGTGGAGATCGGTTCATGCAACAGGGCAATGACCCCAAATGCACCAGTAAGTCAACAACAGAATGGCTGAAAAACAAAAATCAATCAAGGCGTTGCAGTGGTCGGGTCAAAATCCAGACCTCAGCCTGATTTAAATGCTTTGCATGGACATTTAGAGAGCTGTGCATAAGCAAATACCTGCAAACCTCAATGAACTGAAGCAACGCTGTGAAGAATGAGCCAAGATTCCTCCACAGTGGTGTGAAACATGGATAAAGTCATAAAGACCAATTACTTCTAGTTATTGCTGAAAACAAGACTCTACAAGCTGCTGAATCATGGGATAGACCGTTTTTCACAGATCTGCATAGAGACATGTCAAACGTTGTTTTTCACGTCTTTTTGTGGTGACAATTTAAGAAGAAGACACGGGATTATGTTTGGCAGGATAAAAGTTGTCTTTACTGTGCTTCAGTAAAAAAAATTGCTTCAGCATATGCAGAAACATACCTTCAAAGGTGACTTATTGGCAGCACAACATACAGTATGTTATTAAACGTTAAATTACTACAGAGTCTGGTTTTTAGCCTTCAAACTCAACATATTGATTGTTCCCTCAATAATACGATCTTTAGATGCCACATCATACTGACCTGTATTTTGCTGAAGGAATAAATGAATGAATGGAGTTGGTCATTGAAAATGGTTAAAGGGTATTTGGGCTAAAACACACCTGAAGAGACAAACATGGTTAAATAACAACCTACTTTGGGCACCAAAGAGAACCCAGCCAACTCTTAGTTTTAGGTTGCCGTGCCAACTCCCCTGAGGTAGCGTGTTAGCGTTTCAGTGTCGAGATGCTGGTGGCAGGAAGGGGCGACTTTACAGCCAGCCTGGCTGATTTCCACGGTTTTATGTGCCTCCGTTTGCAAACTCGCACACATTCGTCAAACAGCAACAAGAAAACAGGCTCATCGTGGTTTTAATTCATACCTGTCACCTTTAGTATCTGTTACTTTTACTTTATCACTTAATCCTAAATGCCGAGTAAAAAAAAAAAAAAGCAGCTGCCAGCGCTGTGCAGGGAGGATGTGACACTAAGTCTACCTGATTATCTGCGGCTAACTGCAGCACAAGATTTATCAGATCTGCACCGCGACTCGACGTCTTTTTGCAGTAGTCTTAAGATTAATTGAGAGGCATTTGTATAAGAGGGATTTTGAATAAAATGCCATCTAAATTTAATCTTTTACTTTGTGTGAGTAATAAGCTAATGACTGTACAGCAGTTCACACGGGGCTGCATGAGCTTATACCGTCTGATCTGTGCTGTTGCCCGGGTACCCACACATGCTCAGCAGCAGCTAAACACCCAACTTTCAAAATGTTGGATGCTGGATGCATGTCCCGGGTCTTCTGTCAGGTCTTTGCTGGATTACTTCCTGCTTCTTGAGGTCATGACCTTCAGATAATGTTTATCTGCTGTAGACTTTTTTTTTCTCTCTCAGGCTTGCCTCTTCTTCTTTTGTCCCCCCATTCCTCCAGTTTCCTCAACAATAAATCACTCCTCTGAAAATGGTCAGGTACGAGGACTGGAATGGACTGCAGATGGGTGAAGAAGCAGCCAGTGTCCAAAGAAAAACCTTCAAAGAGCCTTGAACTGTTACTCAAGACATCAAATTTTAAAATGACAAGAAAATCTGGCAAAATCGAACAAAATGAGGGATGGCTCAAGACTTTTGCACCATAATGTGATCAACTTTAATGATTTGCACAAAATATTTTTGGAATGTGTATTGATAAATTTAGTCACCATTTTTATTCAACAGCCTCACCATGCATTTATTATATTTTGTAAATTAGCAGCTGTTAGCAGACTCAGCCCCAGCCGGTCACAGCAGATGACTGCCCCTCCCTGAGCCTGGCTCTGCTGGAGGTTTCTTCCTGTTAAGAGGGAGTTTTTCCTTCCCACTGTCGCCAAGTGCTTGCTCACTCGTTTTGACTGTTGGGTTTTCTCTGTAATTATTGTAGAGTCTTTACCTTACGATAAAAAGCCCCTTGAGGCGACTGTTTGTTGTGATTTGGTGATTTATAAATAAAATCTAACTGAATTGAACTTTCACACTAAATGTGTTGCTGTCCTAACAACTATCTATCCATTGAACCAAGTTCAAGGTTGTGGTATGGCGGGGGCAGGGGGTGGGCAGCTGACATCGGACAACAGGAAGGGGACATCTTGGCTCGAGTCCCGGATTGTTTCATCGTCTTTTCTACGTTTTCAGATCAGCTACCAGAGCATCGAGTCGTCAGATCCGGGCATTAATGTGCCGGGTCCTCGCCGTACAGTGTCCAAGCTGAGAAACGAGACCTACCACATGTTCTCGGGCCTCCATCCTGGAACCACCTATCTGGTGTCTGTCCGTGCCAGGACCACCAAGGGCTTTGGGCAGACTGCGCTCACTGAGATCACCACCAACATCTCTGGTGAGGCTTTGTACTGAGTGCTGTGTGTGTGTCCGTGTAAGCGTGAGACTTGATAAGCAATCTTATCGAAACTGTCCATTATTTGATGATGAATTGAGGGGCCGTGGCTGAACTTTTCAGTGGCTGTGACAAGACGGCTTTAAAGAAAAATCACCCTTTTTTTGTGCCAGAAAAGCAAAAATCATTTGAAATGACGGCAAAGGAAGCGAAGTCTTTAAAGAGCTATGATTAAATTGCACGTACACTTTTTAAATTGTACAAATGATTTTCCTCCTTGTGCAGCTTTCAGATGCACACTGGCTTAGTTTGATAGAATAACAGCAGGCCAAATTATAGCCAACTACAAATGTTGGGCTTGAATGGTTCGGGTGAAAACAGCTTTGTTCGCGTCAGCGCGGCCTGCGTTTCCCATTCAAAGGAGACGCAGCGGTTCAGAAATTAGAGGAGCCGTGTTTGCGAGTGGAGAGGTTACCGCCGTGGATCTCGAGATTCTCTTCTGTCTGCGGGGATTGTGAAGCGCCCCCCCTCCTGATTGGGTGTCTACAGGCCATTTTCGCTAATGGTGTTTACTCTGATGAAACATCGCTTGCTATTGTTGTGTCTTCCCGTAGAGCATGTGGGGGGTAAATGGAGTGTGTGGATGATTTGGATTCATTCAGGAATCCACACAGGAAGGAAAAAAAAGCAGGTCTGCACATATTGCTTCGTCCTTTTTCCTTCTTCCTGGAGATGCATCTGCATAAAAGCTCTTGATGCTGAGCGGTGCTTTAATAATGTTGCAGCCTGAGTCGCTGCTTTTTCAGCCTTCCCCCTGTTGAAATAATTTTGCTTAAAACAATCTGATTATGTTGATCTGTCAAGAGCAACACACCCCCCCCCTTTTAAACAAACAGTTTTTTTCTACCAAATTACATAATATCTGCTCCTAAAAACTATGCCGAATGTAGAAATATACAATCCTGCTGTTTAGTTAATGATCTTGACTTTTTTTGTAACAGTGGTGCATGTCGGGGTCGAGGTAGCAGGCCAGATAATTAGGTAGTATTTCTGAAACAGCTGGAGGGGCTGCAGTGGTCAGCAGTGGTAAGCACCTCCTGACAGATCATGCTCCAGCAACAGGATGTTTGGGAACGTGCTGGAACACACTGATCTATGCAGGATCTTTGTGCAGGGAGGGCACAGCGCACCCTCAGAGGTGTTGTAAAGCAGATTGGATCTATTTTGGCGGCATATTAAGGCTGAGCTGGTTTGTTTAGGTTATATGAAAATGCGCTAATGTATATCTTTATTTTATGGGGGTTTTTTTTCCACATTGTTGAGTTCTGAATTTGGGAAAACAAATATGTTTATAGCTGCAGTACTGCAGGGCGGAAAGATCTCTGTTGGGAGGTGAGATGCTGGTGGGCATATAATACTGTTTAACTGGGGGGATGTGTTCAGGAAGAGTGGCCAGTCGCGATGGGAAACTGGGCTGAACGCTGGATCCAGTGTGATAGTGGAAAAGTGTAGGAGGGCGCGTGTTTGTGCAGCTGCTACAGGTTTAGGGTAGTAAAAAGGCAACACTAGGTTAAACCTGGAGCTATTACACACACTAATTCAGCTCCTTTATATTCATACTTTCATATTATCATATTGATTACCTCTGTTTTCATTCTTGTTATGGTTATTTTGATTTTGCAGATTAGTATTTGAAAATAAAATACCTTTAGGCTCTGCTGGATCTTCAAGACCCCACAGTGTGTGTAACGCGGCCCCTCCTGCTGTATCCATCCCTGTCATGTGTACCTGTTCATGATGGAAGTGGCCTGTGTGGGCCTGCAGCTGTCAGGGTGTACAACCTCAGCCTATAGTGTGACGTGTCAGAAGCTCTGGGCGGCCCGCTCCCGCTCCAGTTTAGTAGCACAGATGTACTAGTTAGTTTCTCCTTTTCATAATTCACTGGATTTAAGCAGCTACAGTAACACTTCCTGACACGTCGGTGTGTCACGCAGACCTCAGCTGAGTGTGTGCAAGCACGACGATGGGTTACACGAGCAGGTTTTTACAGCACGCATTAATGCCTTTGCTCAGCAGAAACATTTTCCACTTCCATTATGGAACCTTTTCTGTTTCAGCTTATCTGTTGTACCAGGATAGCCATTTGCTTCGCTACATACTCCAATTAATTCACTCCCTGTAGTAAACAGAGATGGGAACACTCAACCCCATTGTCCCCAGAGCTTCTCTGAGGTTGTGCAGCATTGAGATCTGTCCTAATTATATTATAAGAGCCTCTTGTTTTCTCCGTAGTTGGCTGCTGTTACTAGTCATCATCAGTCAATGGCACTGTGTGGGAGGCCTCCACACACTAGTACACTGGGGACAAGTGCGGGTAATGAACAAAGATGGTGCATTCTGTCTTTTAATGTAGGGGAGAAAACATTACAAAAATACTGAGAAGAGCAGCTACATGCAAATCTAAACAAGATATACACTGATCAAAAAAAAAACATCAAAGAAAACACATCTCAATGGGAATAAAGTCAGGCTGGGCATCTACGCTGAGATGTGCTGGGTAATGTCTCAGGAATGAAAGCATGCCACATTGTTTGATGGAAATGAAAAGCCGACAGTGCAGAGGGCTGAACTCACGAGGTCTGAGACGCCTGCTGGAGGTCACTTTGTAGCTCTGGCAGTGCTCATCCTGTCCCTCCTCGCTCAGAGGAGCAGATACTGATGGATTAAGGAGCGTCTACAGTTCTGTCCAGCTCTGCTAGAGTAACTGTCTCCTGGAATCTCCTCCCTGCTCTCAAGGCTGTGCTGGGAGACACAGCAAACCTTCTGGCAACGACGCATACTGTCCATCCTGGAGGAACTGCACAGCTAAATGCTAAACTAGTGCAAAAACAGGGCGAGGAGATGAGGAGGGAACAAATGTCTGTGGCCTCATTGTTGCCCCTCTAGTGCAGCTGAAACTGACTAACACCCCCTCTGCTACTGAACTGATCAGATCAATATCCCAGAAGTTTAATGGACTTGATGCTGTACTCTGATTAAAAAGCATTCCTTTATTGTTTTTTGTGCAGTAGAGTACTGAAACTCGCTGTCATCATCTGTATTATGCCAGCCCTTCTTTTCTTTTTTTACTCTGCCTTCCTCTGATTTTCCCCCCACTTTTCTTTCTGCCCTCAGCTCCAGTGTTTGACTATGAAGACATCCCCTCTCCGCTGAGCGAGTCGGAGAGCACCATCACTGTGCTGCTGCGCCCTGCCCTGGGGAGAGGGGCTCCTGTCAGGTACAATGCAGGCTTCACTCCTACACCAGCATTCAGTCTGTGTTCTTCCACGCTGTGATATTTATAGCTGCAGTCAAAACGAGCTCTGTGGAGCACAAGGAAATTCTTCTTTAGTCTTGCAGCATAGCAGATAGCATTTTAAGTCAAATGTATGAAGGCCCAGAAAGTGGGTCTTCGTAGAAACACGATGCTTTTGCAAAATAAATGAAGTGTTCCAAATTATATGCCAGCCGTTAATATTCAGTTTCCTCATAAATGGCTGCCCAGTTGCCAGAGATATCAGGTCAGAGTTCATGATGCGTTGACCTTCATTTCAAAAAGCAGCCAATGTCCTAAGTAAAACTTTGAAAGAGGACCTAGTTAAAGCAAGCAAACATAAATTATAATCAAGACAACTGATAAAAGACTTGAAAACGCCACGTCACATGTAGTGACATCGCCCAAAAGCAAATCTATATCAGGCTTGTAGCCAGAAAAACTTTTTAGCACGGCTCATGCGTGCGGCGTGTTAGCATTAGCATGCAAATGCTAATTAGCAAGCTAATACTAAACGCTGGGCCAGTGAAATCCTCAGCCCGGTGCAACGCCGGGCGATCAACCGCTGGCTCGAAGCCTGTATATAAATGTGAAGAAAGAAGGAGTTTAAAGCAGATCACTGGCCCGAATCTCTTCATCCAGATCGTTTCAAAGTTAATTCGCCGTATGAACTGCAAACTCTGGAGTTACATGTGAGTTTGCAACTGGAAACATGGCGACGCTGCTGAAACATGAGGGAAGGGGCAACAAACACTGATCTGTGGCAAACAAACTCCTGTCTTAGCTGAACCTATTTAGACGAGAACACAGTGCACACAACATAAACTAATTATAATTGTAAACACCCATGACAGCTTAAAGACCAGCTTCTTGATTGAACTTTCACTCGCCATACTTAGCATCCTGTTGTGAGGACTTTCAGACTTCAGCATAGTCATGACCACACCTGAGATCTTGGCTGTATGACTTCTGAGAACAACATTATATACTCTTATAAAGTAATGGGCAAAGTTAGAGTTTACCTTCTAGTTTAATTAGCTGAAATAGCAGGTTTCTGGGCCCTAAGGTCCACATTGTCCTATCCCAGTGCCTACCAGGTGGTGGTGGTGGAAGAGGACGGGTCCCGTCAGGTGAGGAAGAGGGAGCTGGGCACCGTGGACTGTTTTCCCACTCCAAACTCACACAACGAAGCCCAGGCCAAAGGGGCCCCACATTACTACACAGCTGAGTTGGCTCCCAGCAGTCTGCCAGAGGCCACGCCTTTCACAGTGGGTGACAATCACACCTACAACGGCTACTGGAACAGTCCTTTGGACCCGACCAAGAACTACCTCATCTACTTCCAGGCCACCAGCAACTTCAGAGGGGTAAGAACTCTGCTTTTTCTTTTGCTCTCCTATTCAGTCTTGACAGTCAGTTAAGACTTGTGTCAGCAAGTCAAAAGGAAAGTTGCCAATATGCTGGAGGTACTGCAAGAGAGGAAGTAGGTCTCTGCATAAACAAGGCTGTAGCAGATCTCTGTCACTGGGTTCCCCAACACACACAATCAGACACGTTATACTTGGGTTCTTTATTGTTTTAGTTACACTCTGTCTTTAATGGCTTTTTAGGCAATGCTGAGTCGGCTCAGTTTCATCGGCCATCGCAGCCTCCCAGGCTCTCAGTCCCCTTGGTCCCAGCATAGTACTGCATAAATGGAAGAAACAGCTTTTAGCTATTTGTCTAAGTGTCAACCGCTGCCAGCCAGCCTCTCCTGATGCTGTCCCCTGAACACTCTGCTCCACCTCTCTTCTATAGCTGAGCCAAAACCACACACTGCCACCATATACCCCCAACTTAGCCTGGGGAGCTGTCGGACCTAACCACACTGTAAACCACCCAACGATTTGCTAGACTTTTGTCTGAGGTCGTGAGGTTGGTCAGGGGGCTGATTCAGCTCTGTGAAGTTCAGGTTAAAACTGCAGGGTTACCCAGCCAACCATTAGAACCATTTCACCTCTTTTTTGGTCTTGAGACATGGGCAGGATGTGATGGCTGCTGTTTTCTCCATCTGGGGACACATCTGCCCACTTCCCAAGTGGTACCCTAGATGCTGTACTTCCCACCGTCCAGCAACACACTTCTTCAGGTTGGCCATGAGCTCCGACTGTCTCAGGGACTCCAGGACTGACCTGACTGGAGATGGCCTGATACAGCCTCCATCAACCCTCAACCCTCTCTGCTTCCAACAATGCCCCAAGTTGAACAAGGTTCTGGTAGAACAGTGTCTGCGTGCAGCCCAAGACCACCTTACCTTACTGGAACATTGTATGTTCCCCCTGAACTGGGGGAAGGTGTTGGAAGGCCAGCCACATGGATCACCCACCTGACCTCCATGGACACCCCTTGCGGATGTTCCCAGGCTGCCTGTACTCACAGTATTCTTTACCCGATGTTTTTGTGGCTTCCTCTAGGCTGGAAGCATTGCCTGTAGCCACTGGGACCTGAGGAGACAGAGACAATGGCTTGGGCGCCTCCCTGGCACCCAAGCCATTGCAGTATGTTGTGCTGGTGATTAGGCAAGGTGTTCTTTTCTTGGCACTGATTGGCCATCTCCTGCCTGCTGATGGGCCCCACTGCCAGATGATCTTCAGCGAGTATCACGGCCATCTCAAGACTTGCTGTCTGGTAGCAGCAATCCCAGCCGGGAGCCCCATCCACCAGCTGCTCCAGCAGCTCCAGAATGCACTTTTCCCCCTTCTGTTCTGGGTTGCTGCTTCCTTCAGCTTCTGGGCGTAGGCGAAGGGTAGTCTCCCACTTCCAGCCTGAAGCTGTGCAAGTGGTCTTTGGGGGAGTAGCCCAAGTAGTGGAGCACAGCCATCCGGCCATCTTTAAAGTTCCCCCAAGACAATACTAGTAGCTAAGCCTCCCCAGACCGTAGGGGAAGCACCCCCTGCTCCTGGAGCAGAGTAGCCGGCTTGCACTGGCTGTACAGTGTAGCACATCTCTGCACCGTGGGTTCCCCAACACACACAGAGACCGCTGTAGATGGCTTTTTAGGCCTGCTACTTCTACCTGTCTAGTTTCCTCATTGTTAAGGACACTGCACACTGTGGTGGGATATAGCATGCTACGTTTTCTGCTCAGAACTCTTTGAGAGTTGCATTGTTGGGGCAACAATGATATTTTATGCTTGTCAAACCATTATCTTTAGTATTTTTCTATAGATTCAACTAAAGAATTGGAAACAAATAATATGATTTTGCAATAAACTGCTGATAACAAAATGCCTAATGATGCAATTTTAAAATGGGTTCTTTGCTCCATTGTTAAGTCTTTTATTCTTGAATGATTCATAGGTGTTAAATGGTTCAACAAACCAAAATTTCTTCTAAAAACAAATTGAAAACCCAGCCAATGTCCAAAGGCAAACTCTGCAAATCCTTCAGAAAGACAGAATCATACAATCACTTTTAGAGAGTAAAAGAATATCTGGGTCTGTGGAAGCAAAATGCAAAGAAATGATTGGTGACCTAAGACTTTTGCACAGTGCTGTATGGTCTGGTTTTCAGAAAAGCTCGATTAGTTCTCTTTTTGGATTGGTTAGTGTTGTTTGAAAAGGCAAATCTTCAAGAACTTAATATGCACATTAGTAATCGTTCAGTTGTCAGATTGCCTCATATTCAAGCCCTTCAAACTAAAAGTTTAACAGTTATTTTTATGTGGGGAAAAATTCAAACACTGCCACCCAGACCTGAAAAGATTAGAAAAGGAATTTCTTAAGTAATGAAAAGGTGATTGAAGTATGAACAAAGCGTGCTGGACAGCGCACAAAGAGAGAGTGAAAGCAAAAGGTCTTTAAATCATTAGGCACATATCGATATAGTGCATGGCTGCCTGGCTGCACCTTCTCAGCTAAATATCTGTCCAGGTATCTCACTCACAGAATGCACCCAGTACCCTCCTCGTGCTGCTGGGTCGGCCTCGAGAGCCGAAAAGAACACAGTCAGCATCTGGCTGGGGTGAAAAAGGAGATACTGCATGTCTGACTGAAGTCTGTCCCCTTTAATCTGAAATGAGCTTTCCCCATCACGACCTGCCATTTGTGATGATTCTCTCTCTGAGACCAAATGAAAACTTCTTTTGGCACTGCAGCTCTTAGACAGAAATCAGCTGACCAAACAAACTGAATGTTATAATTCATGTTGACAATTTCCTTTTCTTTTTTTTTTTTGTGCTGCAAATATCTCCAGTCTATTTTCTAAATTATAGTTGTGTTTCAGCAGAGGTGGGCAGCTCAGAGAGAAGGGGGGGAAGAGAACCTAATTATTTTGACAATTACCCTGGATAAATTAGATGTACGGGTGTACTGTGGACCATGAGCTGCCATTGAATTGAAAAACGTAATTGCTTTGGCAGATATGCTGTCAGTGGGGCTTGAAAGATGCATGACTGGTGTTTCCAGTTTATTGTGAAACACACAAGCAGGAAACAAACACACACCTCTCCAAGTGTGTTTTTTCTTCTATAGGAGCCTCTTTAGAAAAACCCTGATTGCTGCCAAAATATCTGTGACTTGAAATATGAAAAAAGCTCGCTGATACCGTCCCTGTTTACCGACCCTCTGCTGTTACACATCATCTGGGATTACATATCAGTTATCTCTGTGTTTCTTTTTGCATGGAGTGTATACATGGATTAAGTATGCATGAGATTTCTGATCCACCTCCAGATTGGCAAAATACCCAGTTTTCATAAGCTAAAGGATTTATTTTTGGATTTTTTTTCATTTGTCTTTATCATTTTTTTATATAATAAATGTAGGATGAAGCACCGCTCTGACAGCCAGTGGTTTGTTATGGGAGTGGTGGTAACTGTGAAACTAGTATGGCTATTATAGCAGGCTTTGTAGTATAAATGATGCTGTTAAAACTGAAATAATTCACACTTTTATTTTTTTATTTTTTTAACACCTTATCAAAGGACTACTAATGGCATCTAACAGGTGAACACAGTGAAGCATTTAATGGCTAAAGAGACCAATGCAGAGTAGATCCTGAAATTGATCAGGCAGCCAAAACTGCTGGATAGATGTTCACCACAACAAATGTTAGGACTTCCCAGGACTCTTACACTGGGTTAAGATTGCACTTTAGTAGTGAATCTGCACGGAGTATTTGGTGTAAACTGCAACAGGCCATCAGGATTCATACAGATGCTCTGCCATTGCAGCATAAGCATACAAAACACTGGGTATTGTAAACCCCACTGATGAGTTTCTTTGTGTACTTCAAATAATTAAGTCAAATTGAGGGATTGAGATGATAATTGCTGAACAGCTACTCTCACTGAAAAGCTACAAAGGAAGAAGATATCGTAACCAACTGAGACCGTACACAGATTGGCAACTATGAGAAAAGCATATGGCTGCCTTGGCAGAACACTTGCTATTGCTAGCCAGATACAATTAGAGCCTTTTCCGTGTTGTTTGACAGAAGGCCTTATCTTTGCCCTAATTGATTTACTTTGTACCTCAATAGTCAGAGATTTGTTTTGGGATTTGATGTTTGTGGATTGTTGTAGAACAGTATACAATCTCTGTCCAATATCCCTCTCACTCATAGCAGTGACCATTGTTACCAGCTTGGCACATTTATTGCTTAGTAAGAAATATTGTTTAGTAACTTGTATAGTTCTTTAGCATTTTGTAAAGCACCTAGACTCAGATTGAGGCTAAGAAAAAGTGTTGAGGAAAAAGCGGCAGATCTATTTTCTGCAGACCCTTTCACGTCTATCACATGTGTTCAGATTGAACCTGCTCTCATCTGTGAAAAGCACAGGATTCCGGTGGTGTACCTGCCAATTGTGATGCTCTATGGCAAATGCCAATCAGGCTCCACAGGCGTCAGGCCCTCAGGCCACCCTCATGAACAGTAGTTTGTTTCTGATTGTTTGGTCAGAGACATTCAC
Organism: Apistogramma diplotaenia; assembly: GCA_015052665.1. Lineage (NCBI taxonomy): Eukaryota > Metazoa > Chordata > Actinopteri > Cichliformes > Cichlidae > Apistogramma > Apistogramma diplotaenia. The sequence continues at coordinate 22,031 of VOQJ01015212.1, forward strand.
ACTAGTGGCCTGCTGGAGGTCACTTTGCAGAGCTCTCACAGTGTTTATCCTGTCTGTCCTTGCACAAAGGAGCAGAGACCAGTCCTGCTGATAGGTTAAGGACCTTCTATGGCCCTGTCCAGCTCTCCTAGAGTAACCGCCTGTCTCCTGGAACATCCTCTGTCTTGGCACTGTGCTGGGAGACACAGGAAACATTGTGGCAATGGCGCGTATTGTTGTGTCATCCTAAAGGAGTTGGGCTACCTGTGCAACCTCTGTAGGGTCCAGGGTGTATATAGCACCTGTTTGGAATAACAGTAATTTCAACACAGTTCTTGGTGTAAGATAAAGACTCAATGCTGCAGAGAGAACCCTAATGATCCAACGATTTTGGTGAAGGTGGGGATGAAGAACTCCCTTCTAACAGGAAGTTACTTCTTGTAGAAGGGGGAAGGAAAGAGCATGAAGAAATACCACAATAACGCAGTTCTGAACCATAACTCTTACCCTAAGTTTTAGAGTCAAGATTATTTTTTCCTTTTCTTGAACAGTTGCAGATAGCTTTGGGTGCATGACAGACTGAGTATGCAGAGTTGGGAGAACAAGCTTTCAAAACAACATTTGCATATTCTGATAGCATAGTGCTAGGCTCAGGTCATTGCAGATGATGACTTAGACATCATAAAAATCAATTACTTTGATAAGTATTGACACTTCTGTTTCCGAGGACCAAATTCCCACCTTGACAGAGGACAGGCTGACACATGACGTACTACCTTTCACTGCTTTAATAACCCCTGGGAGGATGTAAATATAACTTATCTGTCACTGTAAAAGATGAAAACCCACTTGAAACAGATTTCCAATTAAAAAAGGTAATTTGGCAAACGTTTCAGGTGAAAGGTTCAAACTTCCATCTCAGAGCACAGATTAGCATAATTGCCCATAAGGGCTGATTTAGCTTCCTTAAAGCTTAATTTGGAAACTTGCCCCTCTGTCTCTAGGACAGAGGTGGCTGTTTTGGAGGGGTGGGGTAGAGCCAATCATTCGACCGGGGTGAGTGGCCTCGCATTGTGAAGGGGAGCAGAGGTTGCTCGTATCACAGGGAGTTGTCATCCACTTGGAAATTTCAATGATTTCCTCCACACGGGCAGGGGTCTGGCTGCCTGTGCTGCAAGGTTGACACAAGATGGGCAGCTTCAACAGACTGACTCATAATTAAGATGCAGTGTGGTGTTTTATTTGTGTGTGTGTGTGTGTGTGTGTGTGTGTGTGTGTGTGTGTGTGTGTGTGTGTGTGTGTGTGTGTGTGTG
>VOQJ01015213.1:6754-21308 GCA_015052665.1 Apistogramma diplotaenia
CGACAAAAGACCGTGGTTTTTGTTTTTTTCCCTTTTGGTTGGGGGGGGGGGGGGTGTCGGGTCCAACTTGCAGAATTAATTTTGGATTGATTTCACTGGAATGCGTTTAAAGTCCCATGCTCTAAACAGTACCTAAGGAATATGACTCTGGTAATTATTAATGTACACAAATCACAGCCGGGGCAGCTGAAGCGAAGTGCCTCTGCCCTAATCTAATCCCGCTTCCTGCAGAGCACTGCTACATGGGCTGAACTGTCAGAGTCCAAGATTACAGTGTCTTAATCCGGAACAACCGATTGGCTTAGTCAGCTTTCTCAGATACACTGTGTGTTTATGAGGTTGTGCTGGTATAAACATAATTATGATAATAATTTCAATGTTAAGTGTATGTGTGTGTGCACACGCATGTGTGTGTGTGAGAGAGAGAGAGAGTGTGAGAGTGTGTGTGTGAGAGAGATTATGTATGCATGTGAAGCTCAACGTTTATTAATGAGCTGTCAAGGCAGGCTACCCTCGCTGAGCAGCAGATATTGTCCTTCCAGGTAAACTTATAAATATCACTGTCACACAAAGGGAGCAGCAGACAGCGAGGTGTTGTACTAATCCTGAGCAATAATAGTAACGGTAACCATGGAAGCTCTGGCAAACTTTCAAGGGAATCCAATGGCAACAGAAAACTACAATGTTAGGTATCACTGGACAGATTCATTTGTGGTTGCTAAGGAAGGGAACCACAAGCGAACACAAAAAACAAAAAAAAAATTACATGAAAGGTCAAATGTTTCACATTTATAATGTCATTCTGGAAAACCATTAAGTCAAACTAAATTGGAGTAGGCATATTTTTTTGTAAATAGCCTGATATGAGGAGAGGCTTCTCATATCACTGGCAGTGTACTGCTGTGCAAATTGTCTTTATCTCTGTCTCCATCTAGTGGAGAAGGTCGTGAAGTGTGGCTGAGAAACGAACCGAGTCACATTTCTAATACCGCTTATTCATTCTATAGAGATCGTCACGCTGTGCCGTGCCAGGAGTTCACCAAAATGTGGCTTCAGAATGCCGCTGCACAAACAGGAAGAAAAAGATCCTGTTTTCAAATCCCTTTCTGAACCTGCGCCTTGTGTTGTTTTCTTTTCCCCACCTGTCAATAGTATTAACACACTGCATAGAATATTATATAATAAGGATTTGGAAGCATCCTCTTGAATTAATCTGTATATTTGGTGTGCAAAAGAAGACTGACTACTATAATTTAAGGTCACCTCTCTCTTTGGGAGTCGCCACAGCTAATCGTCTGCCTGCATCACACGCTCTCTAGCATCCTCCTCTGTCACACCGACCCTCGGCATGTCCTCCCTCCCTACATCCATGAATCTTCTCTGAGGTATTTTCCTCCTGCCTGGCAGCTCCATATTCAACATCCTTTCTCCAATAGATCCACTATCCCTCCTCCTCACGTGTCCCAATCCATCTCAGCACAGCCTCTCCAACTTTATCTCCGAACCGCTCGACCTGAGCTGTCCCTCTGACGAACTCATTCCTAATCCTGTCCGTTCTGATTCCCCCCCAATGAGCATCTTAACATCTTCAACTCTGTCACCTGAAGCTCAGCCTCCTGTCTTTTTGTCAGTACCGCCATCTCCAAACCATACATCACAGCACATCACATTAAAACTTCTCTTTCACTCTTGCTGCCGATCCTTCTGTCGCAAATCCTTGCCTCCCCCCCCTTCACTAGTCTCCACCCACTCCACCGTGCCTGCACTCTTTATGCTTTGGATGGTTGACCCCAGGGTATTTAAACTCATCCGTCTTCGTTACCTCGACGCCCTGCAGTTTCGCTGTTACACCTCTTCCCCTCTCATTCACACACAGCTACTGTCTTGCTTCTACCGACTCTGATTCCTCGTCTCTCCAGCGCATACCTCCACCTGCTCCCTACTGTCATGTTGTACTGTAATTAAGGTCACTGCAGAATATAAATGTTCTAGTACAAACATTAGAAGAAACATACCTTTGCCAGAAACAACTTCCTTCTCTGTCCGCCATCGAAATCCAAACTGTTGGGCACACATTTAAAAAAAGAGCCATAAAGTTGAGCAAAAATCATATCAATGAGCCTCGGCTTTCTCCTGCAGGCAGCTTGTCTTTAAACGCTTATTAGCTTTCGAAAGCAGCTGCTTCAGAGAAAGAATTGAGTGTTTGGTGATATTTATGTTTATTACATTAACTTGCTAATGTAAACACATTTATAGTAGGTGGTGTCCCTTTGACCCGACATACTGCAGCTCTCCATTTGTATTTTTAATCGTAGGCGAATCAGAATAATTAGCGAATAAATCGGGCGGCGTGACTTGTTTAGCATTTAACGACTTGGACTTTTTAAATTGAATTTTTTTTCCCTTCTTTTAATTTACCTCCAGTGTCTCCATAAATATAGATCATAGCGGGCATTCGCGTGCCTGTCGGAGGTGTGAGCGTAAAAGAGATCTGGGTATGTTATGGGTGTGTTATACAGATATAAAGATATTACCTTGTTCTCCTTGTACCTGCTGAGGTCAGCTATGCAGTATTCTTTAAACAGCTTGTCATAATACTTCTTGGCCAAGTCTTTTTCCCTGGAACAGAAAGCGATGGGAGAGAATCAGCGCGAACTTTGCATCGATGACCGTCAAAAGGCTCATAGCAGTGTGCTTTCCGAGGTCTAACAGACATACTTTTCAGAAGAGAACACAATAAGTAAAAGCAAATTTATTATTATTAAAGCCGCCTGGGAGAGAAGGCAGCACAACGTTGATCACCATGTCATGTCCTCCTCGTCCTCGTCCCTCCAGAGGAAGCGATGATTTTCACGCAGCACATCCAGGTCTGTTTTGTCCTTGCCTCTAAGGGGAATAAATGATAAACGACAAAGTTTATGAGCACGCACAAACTGAAAAACAACTCCTACCGATAAAAAAACGAAATGATTAACTGGATCAAAATGGCGTATAGACATATTGTCATTATTTTTGCCTAGAGTGACAGCAGCTGGCTCCCAGAGTCGAAAGTGAGCAAGACTACTCACGCTGAGCGCTTGAAGTCAGCCATCTGTCCTCCGTAGTACAGTATGTAGTCACCGACAAACTTCTTGTGCCGCTCAAACTGGAGACATCTGCTTAAGGTCATTTCGTTGTGGAATGTTAAGTTTTGCAACTGCTAACAACAGCCTAAAACGTCCCACCATCTTCCATTTTAATCACTTAGAAATGAAGGTTTATCGGTCTCTCCGCAACCTGCCAACACCCAAATTCGTTTAAGGTAAATTAAAGAAAGGATACAGCATTCATCGATATCAGATGAGCTCGTCTGTTTCGCGCTTCTTCTCTGGAAAAGAAAGAAATAAAAATACAGAATGCATTTTTATCAAAAAGACAAAAATGTAAAAAGCACTGCATTTAATTAGATTGGCCTGTAAGAAGTGACATTAGCGTTAAAGTGCGTGCACCTAAAAACCAGTGGCAGTTCTCAGATACTGTATGCCAGGACCCACTACCACCGTCACAGTACCTGTCCACTTCATTCGAGTGCGAGCTGCGGTGAGCCACCTTAGAGTGCCGACCCTTCTGGAACGGCTTCTGTAAGATTTCCTCCTCACGTTTCCTGTAAAAAGTACAAATGAAAACAGACTAAGTCCGAAAAAGGGCAACATGCCTGAAACATCACACGTTTTCATCGAGGTGGATTAAACACTTTTTCATGTAATTGAGCGTTTGTAATTATTTTGTCTTCATTTGACCTTTTAAGGCCTCTCTCTGAGGACTCTTCCTCCCCATCTTCATCGCTGAAGTCAGAGTCATAACCGCCACTCCCATGAACCTGAGGAAACACAGGAAATCATTTGTGAATCATATCTGATGGCCTGATGCTGCACTTACCCACACATTTGCTTGCAAGATGGGACACATCAGATAGCTGTGTTTATTCTATCTATCTCGATAGATAGATAGATAGATAGATAGATAGATAGATAGATAGATAGATAGATAGATACCATACCCCTAACTGAGACATATATTGTAACCAGTGACAGCTGTCTCGGCAGTCTCCTCTCCAAAGGTGTCAGGTAATGACCACCCACAGGCTAAACATGAATCTATGTATTAACATCTGCTGCACATAAATTAGCATAGAAAAGTTATATATTTTGCATTCATAGTACGGTCCAGGTTAGTTCTCACCCAGGCAAACCTGTCCCTCATTATAAGTGTCTACAACAAATTTTGAACAGTCATAATGATTTAATTAGAGTTTATTGAAAGTGAAAATGGCAAGAAAGTTGGAATTTATTATATAACTATGTATCATATAACAATTGTCATTAATATCATTTATAATTATCAACATTAATTAACTCTTACAACGCAACCACCAACTATTAGCACTCTTGCATTTACATGGTTCTTTTCTAGTCATAGTGACCACTAATTGAGCTAGCTATAAATAGCTTCAAAGTCACCCTTTTAATATACATTCATGAAGCACTTTCTTTTGTAGCACTTCAGTTAAACTAATTGGTTACGCTAACATGCATGTCTTTGGACTGTGGGAGTAAGCCCGTGGCAAAAGGTGATTTCTGGGATTTGAACAGTTGTAAATGCGGTCAAATAACTAAAACATTTCACTAAATGAATGATACCAAGTCATCTTGGGACAGAAAAACATTATTGTCACAGTGCAGAAGCTCCAATCAGTTTCTGGAAAAGTGACTTTTGTATATATCCTTTATTTATCCAGGACTCCACATCTCATTGAAATTAAAATGTGTTTTTTAAGTGAGATCTGGCAAAGAAGGGAGCAGAAAATGCAACAAATATAACTTAATAGCACTATAAAGATATTTGAAGTGGCCAAAAAGGTCCGGAATGATTATGATGTAGAACACGCAGTAGGTACATCTTTATTTTATACATAACCCCTTCTGAATCCCTCTTGGCAACAGGCTATTTATCAAAATAAACAAAGATATTAGACAAAAAACAGAAAAACATAGCCGGAACATCCTTTATATACAGAAGCAACCGTAGCACCTATTCAACAATATACATTTTTTTATTTTTGTATATTTTGGGTCACTTTTAGGAAAAGCCTTGATGGATGAAATGGTCGGTAAAGTCAGATATTCTGGCGTCACATCATCAGAAATGAGCTACGGTAATAGGTGTGCATCGACCCTGTTGCGAATTCCACACAGGCACGCACTTTCGCACTAATTTCCTCGTGCTGAGTAATCTGTTTCGACTGATTTTGACTTTTCAGGCATCATAAACACCGTTCATCCCTGACTGTAAACAGCGAAACAGCCAGGACGCGACACATCGTTGCGGGTAGCGCCGACAGAAGGAACTGTGAAGGCAGCTGGCTAATGACAAACACGTGATGTGTTACATATCCTCCCAGCCTGATTTGCAAAAGCAGATATGCGATTTTATCATGTATAAATACACAGTTTACCTTCACAAGATCATCCATGGCTTTTCCACGAACTGAATGTTTACAAACTCAAGTCGCCGTGTGGTGACGTAGAAAGTAAGTCGCGGTACGATGACGTTGGACTACGCGGTTTATTTCTGAATCGGAAAAAAATCAAGAAAACATAATTTACCGTGATATTGTTGCGTGATATTAAAGCTGATATGTTTAACAATGTATCAAATGAAAAAGTGCTCAGAGTCGAATTTAGTGTAACTATAACTAGGCTTCCTTTATGAATATCAATAAAGGAAGCCCAGGGATTTCGGTAATCTACTGCTTTTCTAACCCATCATCCAATTTTTCCAGTTAGCCACGTTTTAGGGGGGAAGACTATGAAATGACTGATATATTGGAAACAAATGAGAAAAAGGGGGATGGGGTGGGAGGTACACCATCGGGTATCGACATTCATTTTGGGACAAATGGCCCAGTTAGACGGATCAGCTGGCAATTGATTCATATCTTTCACTTCCTCCGACGGACACTGGACAATGTGTTTGAGTTGCGGATGGAAAATAAAGAGGGGATTGTGCTGTTTGAATGTTTTAAGTTTAATTGGGTCTTTGGGTTATGAGATATGGTCAGGGTGAAAGGCTTATAGTCAGGCTGGAAACAAAAATGCAGTGTTCCCTGACTTCCCATAACCCGCTGAACCCTTCTACGGATCCTTCAAAGGAAAGAAAGACGAGAAGAAAAGCTCTCATCATTTATTACTGAAAAATAATCTTTGCCTATTAGCGATTTAATCCAATGTTTTTTGGTTTTTTTAAAAGCCCATTTTAAAAAACCATGCAATCCAAACGGATGGAAATTTTATCTGAAAATATTTTATTCACGGAATTCTGCCATACGTTTCCCATATATGACATTCCATGGAATTCATTTTAATGAACATAATATATAACACTTTTGACATCTTTCTTGATTATTTATAGTCTGGAGATCAGACTTTAGCAGGCATTTCTTACACCCCGATATCTGATTACGTATTCTTTTTGATATATATATTTTTTTACCATACATTATGCCCATCGTCTTTTCACGTCTAATGGCATTATTATGCCAGAGACGGGAAGAAAAGAGGCAGCATCTGAATGAGTGGGGCAGGTGCATTTGCACAGAGCCTCATGAATAGCTGCTCCCCCATTAGCCATGCACGGCTCCGAAGCGCGCATAAATAATAGCTGGCAAAGCTGATTTTTTTAAAAAAAAGCGCACCTTGGGGCCTCCCTCACCCTCTCCCTCCTCCATCTCTTTCTTTCTTTCTCTCCCTTTCTCTCTGTCTTTCTCTCAGGGTATCTTCTTTTTCTCTGAGCACAGCATTTAGGCTACGAGACAACTTTGAAAGCAGCTTTTAGCCTTGCCTTTTCACTTAGGATGAGAGAAATCCTTCCATAAAAAAAAAACAAAAAAACTGAGATGTTTTCTGCTATTATGTCCCATCTGCCCCGCATTTGTAATCCTGCCCCTTGCAGAACAAATCCACTGGACTGGTGCCTTGCTATTGAGACGCTAGAGCCATAGAAGGCTGCCTCAGAGCGCCCAGCTTTTTATCATTAAAACAAACGAGACAGAGACCTCGGCTTTGAAAAACAAAAAGAGAAACCATTCTGAAAACACCAGCGTGGTACCACCTCGCGGCTTTTGCTTATAAGTTGCATGTGCGCGAGTGGAAGTACTCGACTCGGGACAGAAGCAATGGGATACCCGTGCAGAACAGTAAGAGGATGGAGAAGGCGGAAAGGATGGACGCTCCTGGTGTGGGTCGTTGTTGTCAGCTTGGTTTTGGCTGACGGACGGAGAGTGAGGCAACCCAAATGCCCCCACGGATGCACCTGCACAAAAGATAATGCCCTGTGTGAGGGTGTCCGATCTGTGCCTCACACTTTCGCATCCGACGTCGTTTCATTGTAAGTGATGCTGCATGAACCGGTGAACTGTCAGAAAGCTTATGTGCGTGTTATTACATCTTGTGACAGATCTCCACTTTGTTTATTCTCCATTTATTCAGATCTTTTGTCAAGTCTGGATTTAGTGAAATTACTGGAGGAAGCGTTGCTCACATCCCTAGCCTGCATTTGCTGTGAGTAATATCTATCTATCTATCTATCTATCTATCTATCTATCTATCTATCTATCTATCTATCTATCTATCTATCTATCTATCTATCTCTCTCTCTCTCTCAGTGCTGCATTGCATTTAAAAGTGAGACTGTGCTTTCTCAGGCTACTTAAACAGAGGCTTTCAAGGGGGATTCTCTGTAATGGTGCCGGGATTATGCAACCGACCACATGGCTATAGTGTGTCTGTGTGTGTTCTTTACCGTGGCAGAGATAAACAATGAGCTTGGTCTTTGATTCTCCTGAAGAATTCATCCCTAAGTTATAGTCAAACAACAGACACACACAAGCGTGCGGCTTCTCTTAAATTAACAGCCTACATTGTTATGCATCTTGACAGGACTTGAGCCTATTGAGCAACTCGTTTTTGCAAATCCGCAAATTTGCAGCAGACTTAACTGTACTCTATACGGCACAAAGCAGCATGCTTGTGAGGCGTCAGTCTGCTTTTCTTGGTACCGGTTCCTTCGTGTTCCCAAGATGATGGTGAATCCAGGCTAAATTTATATGAAGCCTCAAATGTAGGAGGACGTAGCATCATGCATCAGAAGACCAGAAGGCTCGTGACCAGAAGGAGGGAAGTGGCTGAGGATGAGTGAATAAGTGCACTGCCTCCTCTGTAACTACTCTCTCTAAGGGTACATCTGTGCATTAAAACCATCATTGGCGCTTCTTTGTGTTCTGCATTAGCCAAAGGTCATGGTGGCTGGCTTCCCTATTTCAATATTTTATCATTTCAGAATTCTCATATTTTAACCCTGATATGCTGCATAATATTGATGATATTTTATGTTCAAATTTTTAAAATGGAGCCACTCTGTATAGTGGTCGTATGCTTGATTTATAATAACTGAAAACCCCTGGTGTAGATGAGGAGAAGTGTACATTGTGTTGCTGTCAGACATACATTCTTAATTTAGTGATTTAGCAAGTGACTCAGAAGGAAGTGGGAGGGGATCACAATTTCTGCATTTTGCCATTCCACGTGAGAAATATGTAGGAGTGGGTGGTTATTTCTCTGTTTGATTAATCTGATACATTCATTAACTGCATGCACTGCGGGTAGGCTGTTGTCTATTATAGTAGCCCACTCTCATTTTCTCTGTGTTTGCTATCGGATTACTGCCGCTGACATTTACAGAATGTGTATGATGGAACAGATGTTACGTAAACATACATGACCGGATTTTCTTATAGTGCACGGCCTACACAAATCAATATTTTTTGAAGTTCATCTCAGTTAAGTTATGAAACACAAAACAAGCTTTGGGAGCTTTAAAATATTTTTGAAGTGCCATTGCTTTAAATACAGTACTGTGCAATATTCTTGAGCTGCCCCTCCCTTCTTTTTATTTTGCTTCTGAGCCGAGCCAGACATTCTTCTAATTATTAAAGTGGTCTTGTGCAATCCTTCTCTAGGCTTTCTGAAGGCCTTCCATAGTTGGATTTTTAGACATCTATGGAATCTATGAAGTCTGACGCACATAAAATAGTACTTTTGATCCAGCAAGGAGCTATTAGCTGAAAACTTGACATACCTCAGGATGGTGTGCAGTGTGCCCTTAAGGAAATTAAGGGAGCTGGATGAGTGGAGGACAAAATAAGATGCTGCAGGCCTGAAAAACTATCCACAGCAGATGAACAGTATCTGCAGGTCAGGTCCTTAAGAACTACTGTTGGAATATATCCAGCAAAGACCTGACACAGGACCTGAGAGATGCATCTGACCCTTCGGTTGATCCATTAACTGTTCACTGTAGCCTCATCAGAAATGGTATCTGTGGAAGGGTAGCTGTTAAGAAGCCATTCTTGAGGAAGAGAAACAGATTCAAAGAGTATGAGGCATGCCATATTACAAAAGAACTGAGATGAAAATCTGTAGTAACGGTTTTTGCAGAGTGATAAATTCCTAATTTGACTTTTTTATTCATCATCAATATGTGTAGAGGAGGTCGGGAAAGCGGTGCAACAGTGATCAGTGAGCCATCTGTAAAGCACAGTGGAGGCTCTGTCATGGTTTCGGCCTGCATTTCAACCAGTGGTGTTGGAGATCCTGTCAAAATTGATGGAATTATGAACACAGAAAAGTACCATCAGATTTTGTTCTGCCATGCAATTCCACCTGGAAAGCTTCTGATTGGCAACAGCTTCATTTTACAGCACGACAGTGATCCCAAACACACTGCCAGTGCAGTAAAAGCATACCTGGATAGAAAAACACACAGTGGGGGACTATCAGTCATGGACTGGTATCCCTCAGAGTGCAGACGTATACATTATTGAAGCAGCGTGGGATCATCTTGACAGTGAAGACAACAAAAGGCAGCCAACATCCAAAAGAAGGGCTTTAAGAAAGTTTTTTTTTAAGAATCCTGGAGAATTATTCCTGAAGACTCCTTAAAGAAAGCTTCCTGAGAGAGTTCAGGCTGTGTTGATGAGTAAATAAGTAAATTACTGCACCTGTTTCCCATTTTTGTGCCAAAATATGAAGAAATTAATGGCAGCTTAAGATATTGCAAAGTAGCATATATAATTTTATCTTTATTTGTTTGTTTTTTCTTCACAGGTTGTTCACAGCAAACTCATTTGACCTTATCGACGAGGATGCATTTCAAGGTTTACCCCATCTCGAATACCTGTAAGTATTTGCTCTTAATTTATAAATGTTTAATTAAGTTGTATGCTGCTGTATCATAAAATGCATCCTTACTGCGTATTTTCTCTATTAACTGATGCTATATGCCTATAAGCACATTTTCACTGATTATCCCTGATTAGGTGCTTCATCCAACTTCAGCCACAGCCTAAATCAAATTGGCATAAATGCGTGAAAACACTTGTTTACATTTTGAATGTGTTTGATTGAATTTACTTTGACGTGTTTTTCCACTGCGGGAAGAGCCAAAGCCATCACATCACGTACGACCCTCAACAGCCTGATTGGCGTAAACACCTCACCACCACAGAGAAGATACAAAACGTTACTCTCATTCATTTTGTTTGTCATTCACAGATTTATTGAAAACAACAAAATTGCAGAAATATCCCCACATGCTTTCCGGGGCCTGAAAGCACTAATACATCTGTAAGTATTTTGGTTTTGTGAAACTTTAATTTAATCCTTTGTTTTTTTCTTCAGTTGTTTTCTTTCTTCCACCTGTTTTTACTTATCTTCACCTTAATTCCTGTTCAGGGAATTTTCCTGTCGTTTCTACCTTTCTAATTTTTATGACTTTTTTTTCTCTCTTCACATTAGTATGCCTGCATGGCCACTTCCGCACGCTGTTTACTGTTAACATCTGTCGTAAAAAGTAACTGGACATTATTTTTCAAGGTATTTTCAAGGTATTCTGACATATCGTCCAAAACTTTGCCTTTTTTGCCCCCCCGTTTCACTTTGTCACTGTCTGGAATGAAAAGGTATGCAAAAGTGATGCTGCCAGTAATCAGTTCCCAAGGTGACTGAAGATGTCAGCTGGATCAGGTTACAGAAGGGCAGATATGGATGTGTCATTGCTTTAGCAGATATGCTGTTCATACGTTTTAGGCAGTAAAATAGAAGGGATTTTTGACATTTAGTTTTATTTTGTAAAAAAAAGTAGTTATTAATGCAAATATTGCATACAATTGCCCAAAAATGTATAAATCTGCTTTACTGACATTTAAAGAATCATCAATGCTGCCTTCTGCAGCCTGATGTGAAAAACTATATGCACATATACTACATGTCTGTGTTTATGGTATTTGAAGAATTTTCAAGACAGCGTCCCCTGGAAACAGAAATCACACTCATTATGCATTAAAGATGCCAATGCTTTCATAACAGTTTATTTCCAAACAGTGTCTCAATGTCACTTCAAAGCTTGCCAAAACTAAAGGCAGGTGAGAGCGTGAGTGATCTGTCGGTCAAGTTAAATATAACTCTGTTGCAACCGGATGACCTATAAACACACTATGACTCTCCAACATGTTTTCTCTTGCATATCATGCAGCACAGAGCAAACACAACCTCAGCATATTTGTCTTACTCATCGTTTCATTGTCATCTTTAAATTAAATGTTGTTCTTCAGAGGAATCAAACCAAACAGTAGAGATTTAAAAGTTTGTCAACATTCATGCCAACATGATTGTGGTGAGCAAAGTATATACTCTAAACTGCAAACTATATTATTGTGTGGGTCACAGAAAATATCATTTTATCTGCAGAACCTCTCAAGCAAATATGTTTTAAAATAGATTTACACTGATAGTGATTCAGTTTCAGTGTGCCTATGTCTGCAGGAGAATTAAGAATCAAATTTTAACAGGAATGGGTAATTTGGTGTGTTAGAATCTATGACAAAAATTTGAGGAACGTGATTTAAAGTTCTGTAATCATTTTTCACAGACTTTGTCATGTTTCTAAACTAGAATTCCTTCTATATGTTGTTTCAGCAACACTAAAAACATCAAACCCATCTTTTATTCACACTGACACAAAGTAAACAAAGAAAACAGCCAACAAAGGCAGGACTATTTATACACACGAGGGTAATCGGGAAAGTGCAAACAATTCAATTAAATTTCAATTAAATTTTTAGATAGTGCTAAATCAAGCTTTATATTGTAAAATAAAGACCCCACAATAATTACAGAGAAAACTCAATAATCAAAACACTCCAGCAGAATCAGGCTCAGGAACGGGCAGTCACCTGGACAAAAGACATACTGTGAAAGAGAGCCAGAAGTTGCTAATAATTAATAATTAAATGCAAAGTGGTGTATAACTATAATCTTGATGCGTAATCTTAAAAATAGAGAGGGTGTCTGTCTCCTAATTCCAAACAGAAGAGGGGCCTGAAACATATTAAACGAATATGTAAGACTGCATTTTCGCATTTATCAAACATCTTCTCTCGGTGTGATGCTGAAAAGTTAATTCATGCATTTATTACTGCTAGGCTGGACTATTGTAATTTATTACTGTCATGCTGTCATAAAAGCTCCCTGAAAAGTCTTCAACTGATCCAAAATGCTGCAGAGCATATTTCTCTTATGCTGTCTTCTCTTTATTGGCTCAGATAAAGCTGGGTATCATCTGCATAGCAATGAAAATGTATGCAAAGCTGACTAATAAAACAGCCTATGGGAAACATGTATAGTGTAAATAGAATTGACTCTGGCACAGAACCCTGTGAAACTCCATAATTATATTATAATTCCAGCAATTCACTTCAGCAGATAAATGTTGCTCTACTTTACACCAACAGCTGATATTATGATGAAATTATCATAATGAAATCTTGATTATATTTATAATAAAAGGAACAAGTTTGATTGCTCTTGGAAGATCTATAACTTTACAACCAGAGTTATGGAGCAGATAATAATGACTGCAAGGGCAGGTTCAGGTCCAAGCTGCAGTAGAGTTTTGTTGCTTTAAAATTAAACCAATTTCCAACTGAGTAATTATTTTAAAAAATTATATATTAACAGCTAAAGCAGAGAGCTAAGACTTTTCTAACATGGCTCAGAAAGCGCCACAGTATTTTTGTGTGTTTGCCCCTTTTCTGTTCCCTTTCAGAAAAAAGTAAACAAACTTTGATAGTACATCCAGTATCAGAGGACACTTTAAGAGCATCACACACAGTAAATACATTATTAAAGGGTATATGCGTGGGGTTATATTGGAATTCTTTCCACTCTGGACTAACCCCATGTGTTTGGTTAGTGCATTCTTGCATAAACTGCAAAGTTAAAAGGTCTCTCTTCCTTGGTGAACCAACTTTCAAATAAATAATGCAGCCTTCATGGATTACGCCAGCATTTCCTCTCATTCACATCTCTCTGTGTTTTGAAGTTCAGTCTCTGGCTCTCTTTACTGTCTGACAAAAATACCCTGCACTTGGCAGCACTGGAGAAGTGCAGCACTGTTTAGATACAGTAGTAATGCTGCTTTTCAGTCAAGTATGACCAGTGTAAGCAGAACAAAATATGAGCATGTATTTGTTGTATGTTTTCTGTTTTTAAACTGCTTTCTATTTCAAAATGCCTGTTAAATGTTATGGGGAGAATGTAAGATCAGTCAGGTTTTGTGTCATGTTTGTTTGTATTGTCCTTGGCTTTATTCTACTATTTCTCAAGTCAATCTGGCCAACAACCAATGAAAAACGCATTAAGCGAAATGGATACATGTGAAGAGATGCAGCCTACATCTAATGTAATCACTCTGTTTATTATTTTCCTTTTTGCTGATTAGGAGTCTGGCTTACAACAACCTTGAGACGCTGCCTAAAGATGTTTTCAAGGGTATGGATGCTTTGACCAAAGTGTGAGTCTGTGTTTCAGTAATCCATCCTTGCAATGCAAATATATACTTTAGCTATTACTAATATGGTCATCAAGAGTCCACCCCATTGTGTTTGATTGCTCTTTAAACATGTTTAGTCTTTTTTCACCCAGTTTGAAAAGTGCAAGTAGATGAAAATCTTCCTCGGCATTCCTTCGTCTTTCCGTGAAGTCTGAGGAAGTAAATAATTATAGTAGAAGCCATTCAATACTGCAGTTGAGAAAATTAAAAGAAAGTACAAATGTAGAGAGGTGGAAAGGCTGAGATAGGATGCCAGAATGTCAGAGTAAATGGTCAACAAGTCAATTACACAAAACAAGGACTAGATAAGAGCTTGGGTCACACTGACACAATCAGCTAGATTAATTTATGTCTTTAGATTCACTAGACTCAACATTCAAGCTTAGTGGGCATTCAGACTGAGAGTGGGTGATAAGCACTACCCTGGAGATTGGACACGTTGCTGTGGTTTTTGTTAGCTTGAAGCCAAAGGGCAGCCAGGTGTTGTAGCAAGCCAAAGAGTTCCTGGAAATAAGTAGCCTTTTTGTTTCAAGAATAAATGTAAATAATTGCACACGTTGTCCATTCC
>VOQJ01015213.1:25722-60450 GCA_015052665.1 Apistogramma diplotaenia
TTTCCAAAAAAAAAAAAAAAAAAAAAAATCGCGTTTACGTTTTTACAATATTGTGTAAATTATGTTACTTTTATAAGTATAGGAGACCACACTTGAGGCTTTATTTTAAGTGTAGTTAAGTGTAGATATAGTGATAAGATTTTGTGTAACATGATACTTCTGCTGTAGACTTTGTTGTGTCAGTTTCATCTAGTTGAGTAAGGACAGAGGATCTTAGCTATTCGCTTACCATCTGTTCTCATTTTACTTTGTACAGTGATAATAAAAGACTAAATTAGCAGGTTCTCTTGTTATTGTTTGTTCATTAATACAAAGTGAATGAAATCAGTCTGAGTCAGCTTTGAATCTTGATGTGATGATAAATGAAAGTTGTTTAAAAAAACAAAACAAAAAAAACAGTGGCATCCAATATTTTTTTCAAAAAAATATGGTATTTATTAGGCAAATAACACAAATTTGAGCCGGCATTGTGGAGAAGTTAGAAACAAATCAAGCAGAATATTCAACCACTAAAACTAACTTTTCTCTTCCGGAATTGCAGGTAAAAAAAACTTAATGAGTTACTGAGTGGCGGTCTTAGAAATGTGTGTTTGTGTATAAGCAGAGAGAGGCTGAGTATTTTGGCTTATCTCCACAGTTCTGTGGGAAATGGGCGTGAACGTTTGGTCATGTTTAAGTTGCCCTGCAGAGCAGATTTGGGTCCACTTCTGCCCCCCCGTGGGTTAACTCAACACCGCACAGGAGTGCGTAAGCTGCCCCAAAGACAAGATTAGTCATTAACCTTGTCTCCTCAGTAACTCAGGACGCTGGTACACTCGGACGGTACTGTCACCGAGGCATGCTGCCGCTCAGCTGTCGCATTTTAGCATGGGAGACTGTAACCACCGTACGTACGAGCGCGCTTTATCGGTAGAGGACGACGTAGCTGTGGTGCTTCACAAAGTTGACAGCCATGGCAAAAACAGTGGCTGCGCCCGACACGACGGGGCGGCAGAGAGGATTCATCTGCGCAGTACCTGCCATTATGATGATGATGATGAGGAGGATGAAGAGGATTTTGGTAATGCGGTTGAAAAGGAGGACGCGAGAGGAAGGGAAAATTCACTGGAAGGCAGCGAGGAGAAAAGGTTGTGCCCACCGGCGTTTTGCGTCAGAGGCAAGCCGGCATCACCTGAAGGTCTGAAACGCACACGCACTTCGGTTAGCTTAAAGTAGCCAGCCTCCACCCAGCCTCCCCCGTCTTAAGGACTTTGTCCTGTAGACAAACTTCGGGATGTGGGAAGACGAAGACATTAAGTGATAAATACGCAAACGGTGACTTCCTGTGAAGCAGCGCGTTATGTTACACAACCGTGTAGCGTCACGTATCGGCGTTAACGGCGATATCACGTGTGCGCTTTTAGCCTATAAGCTGAAATATAGTCGGAGTACAGGCACTCACGTTTCTAAATAAACTTATAAGACATCTTTTTGGTTATTTTATAACTTTTATCAATTAAATTAGGCCTGTGTGCTTTTTTTTTCAGAATACGGTAGTATTGAATACAGTTAGCCTCATATGCCAAATAACTAAAATATGATAAAAGTGCGTCCCCCTTACAGTGATTGTGCCTGATACAGAACCTGCTCGGCCCAGTTGTTTGATAAGCAGGCTTAACATTTTTCAACATCCTTTAAAACGGATGCATGACTTTGCACTTTTACAAAAACTGCTCCACTTTAGAGCAGGATGCACTTTCTAAGTATGGCTGCTGATCTGTATTGTTAAAGACCGGTGCAGGTCTAATCCTGCACAAGGAAGAAGGGGGCAAATACTGGAAATTAACAAGGAAGCAAGAAATGGTCTGAGGGCCTTACATGTCAGGTTTGATTTATTATGCTTACATGCTTATCGCCATGGGATTAAACAGCACGGGGTATAAAAGGCAAACACCTGTAAGGGCCATTTGTTTGTCTCATATTTTACAGATATTTAGCCAGATTAAGAAATTAAACGATTATGTTGTAAAATGATGACAGCAACTCTTACAGTACTAATGTAATATGACTAAACATCACCAATCGCTGGGCTTGGTACAAAGTTTAGAAAACAAACAGATTGGTGAGTGCCAACAAAAAAAAAAAAAAATCCTTGTGCAACCTCAGGCTGAAAGTCGAACCCGGCACACATATCAGTTGTTTCACAGTCAGGAAATGCAAACACTACAGCCCACACTTTGGCATATCATTTGTTTGCAGTTTTTGCCGCTGAATTACCGAGGCCACACAGGCTTCAATAACATATCGTGCTCCACGTCAAGAGCAACACAATCTGCTGTGTTTTTAAAACTCAATATGTAAGTGATCCTCTTCCCAGGGGGTTTGACTTCTTACATTCTTCTCTCATAGACTTACGCCTTCTTTTCTCTTCTTCCGCAGATCCAGAGAAACCAAAGAGATGCCCAGGTCTTGGTTTGTTCTATGCATTCCTGGCCACAGTTTTCTTCTCCATCATTTCCCTCTTGGTGAAAACCATAGAGGGAATTCACGCTATAGAGATCAGCGCCATACGATGCTTCTTTCAGATGCTGATTTGTGCGCCGTTGCTCATCTACCACAAGTAAGCGTGGCTTCAGTAGCTTGTCTAAGATTTACACAGTGATTTATATGGTATAACTAAGGCCATGGTAGCAGGATAAATGCAGTGCACATATCCTTGCCTGTAATTTATCTGGCATTTTATGCTCTTTCACCACATTTACAGGCACATATCCCGGCTTCACCATCCAAACACGAGGTTTTTGAAATATTGTTACTGTTGCTGATGGGAAAATGTGCAATTTAAATTCAGTGTGCGGAAGGTTTTTGAATAATGCTCCCACACGAAGTTACATAGCCATCTAAAATTAACTTCCCATCTCATTATCAGCTCTTAAGGGAAATCAAATATATTAAATGAAAAATATTAAGATGTGATTTTAAGCTGTAACAGAAGCATGGATATGCTGCATGTGCCAAGGAATTACTGTGCCCTAATGTATAGATTAATATGCCCACAAGCAAACAAAATGTAAAAAAAGAAAGTTAATGGGAGGGCTAAAAATGTAGCTCCCGGCTCTTTAATTTTTCTCCCCATCAGTTTATTTCACTAGCTTGGTAATGATTCCTTTAATATTAAGAAGCATAACTTAAAGATGGCATTGAACCTCCTCACCCGTCCTTCTGTTCATCCCCTGCATCCATTTTTGCTTTGATTTATCACTCTGCTCTCTGTTTTCAGCCACATCCATGCATGCATCATCCACTGTCATTCCCACATTACCTAAGTGTGTCGTTTTCCTTTAGCCGTCCACTAATTTGTCATCTCTTAACCCCCTACGGTACTCACATCTTCCCCATTCGTCCCTTCCTGAAACTCAAGTTTATTACTTCCGCTATCTGTCAGTAGCCATCCTTCCATTCAGCCATCCCTTCATCCATCATCCTCATATCTCTGCTCCTCCAGGACAGGTTTCCTTGGTCCCAGAGATAAACGTTTATTTTTGGTGCTTCGGGGTTTCATTGGTTCCAATGCCATGATCCTGCTCTTCTATGCAGTTCAGCAGATGCCGCTAGCAGATGCCACTGTTATCATGTTCAGGTGAGAGCTGCTTCAAACCCCATTTATTACAGATTACGGCAGATAATGCTGACACTACATATGCACTCCATCCTCCTTAAATTCGAACCCTGCATTTACATTTTTCACACACCCTATTTTTTCCTGTTTAACTCTTTCTTTCATCGACTCCCTCAGTAATCCCGTCTTTACCTCCCTCTTGGCTTGGATCTTTCTGAAAGAGAAATGCACAGTCTGGGATGGTGTTTTCACCATTTTTACCCTCACCGGAGTCATCCTCATTGCCCGACCACCATTCATCTTTGGCGAGCATCTTTATGGCATTGAGGACAACTACACGAACCACATCAAGGGGGCTATAGCTGCCTTTGCAGGTGCTATGTTTTATGGTTTATCTAAACATTTACACATACGCAAGAAAGGGTTTAGTTTGTGCTTCTGCTCAGGATTTCCATGGATGTTGTGCATATCTGTGAACGTGGACAGGGCACATGTGACCTTATTTGTTTTGCTAAGGCGAGCAAGATTAGATACCCAGCTTCACCCATAAACTGCACCTCTCTTTCCCATTTTCCAAAAGCAAAATCTAACAAAATGAGGCGTCCTCCGAGACTTTTGCACAGTGCTGTAGCTGAGGTGACTCTCAGCAGACAGCTAGCAAAATACACAAACCTTTGTTAGCAGTGAATTTAAGCCTTAAACCTATTTAAACAGGTGAGTTATAGTGAATTAGCCATTGAGAAGAAAATTATTTATTTTCGTACCAGGGTGTTAACATTTATTTCTGCTGGGTTGTGGTATGTTAGGTTGTTTAGGGTATTTTAACACTGGGGTCTGTGCGGATCGAGTCGCTTTTAGAGCCAGCCTCAAGTGGCCACTCATGGAACTGCAGTTTTTGGAACTTCATGTTAATGATTCGATTTTTTAAATTAATTAAATCTTTTTCATTTTTTGCAAAACAGAGGACATACGTTGTTTGTTAATTCTGTCCTGTCTCTACCTCATCGGTGAATTTATCTATAGGGGCGATTGGAGCTGCTTGTACATTTGTTATTCTTCGCAAGCTGGGCAAGAGTGTCCACTACTACCTCTCCGTGTGGTACTACGCTGTCATCGGTTTAATTGAGTGCATCATCACTGTATCCGTCCTGGGTGAATGGAAAATCCCATTCTGTGGCCGCGACCGCTGGATGCTGATGTTGATCGCCGTCCTTGGTGTCGCCGGCCAGACCTTCCTCATAAAGGCACTGCAGATCGAGAAGGCTGGACCCGTAGCCCTGATGAGAACTCTGGATGTGGTGCTGGCGTTCATCTCCCAGTTCATTTTCTTTAACCGTGCGCCAACATGGTGGAGCCTCGGAGGGGCGCTGTGCATAGTGGCGAGCACCAGCGGAGTAGCAGTTAGGAAGTGGTATAGCAACTCCCGTAGGAGCTGATAAGTATTACTTAATTTTTTTCCATTATCATATGTTCTTAGTTTCCTTCGTATTCTACTTGTTACTTAAATGCAAACCTGAGTGAAAGGTTAAGTTCTTTGAAGAGTTAAAAGCAGAAATGGATAAGGGTCAGTATGAGCTTGTGATGCATTCAGAAATGAATTTGATGCATCTATACATGTTGATTCTATGAGTCAAACTGTGTAATTTAACACATGTTTTTGTATAAATCAAAGAAATGAAGAGGGGGAAAAAAAAGACCTCTCCCCAAAACTTTATGCTGCCCCCTGGAGCCTGTGTGGCTAGCTACAACATATGTATAAATACATTAAAGGACATCCCATTTTCCTTTAGTTTTAATAAAATAGCCAAAGACAAGATTGCACAACCATATTCTGCTAAGAGTGCATATTTTATTTTATAATGGTTTTTATTGTTAGCGTCAAAGGATTAACTCCAAAAAAAATTCTGCATCTGTTTGAGCTGACAATACAGCTATGATCACTCTGCCATCAGCAATAACAAAAGCAGGAAATGCACTTTAATACAATTGGTCACTACAGATAATTTTATATTGGTTTGTACTTGAGAACAAGGTCAGGCTGTACAGTTTTTCTCAGGGATTTCTCGGCCGGAGTGGCAGTGCCTTTAAATGAGAAGAACAGAAGGTTGTGGATGTGAAAATGGTGGTTGACTGTTTTTTAAAAATGTGTGTGGTCCTCCCTGTGCCTTTGGGATTGTTCTCCAGGTGTCTTGTCTTCAATGTGCAGCCCAGCTTGCGGGCGGGCATGCTTGCAACAGCTGACCTGTCCAAGTTGTGCCTCTCCTCTTGCCTCATTTTCAGCCCCACTTGGTTTAATAAGCAGTTAGATAAATGGGTGGATTTCTTAACTGTTACTAATGCCCAGATTAGAATCTTCCTAAGTCCCAATCTAATGGTCCTACCAATATTATTCTTTTTCCTATCAGTTTCAATATTTAAAGTGCCTTATATAGGAAACTGTTCCTTTAATAGAGCTGCTCAATAGCCTGCAACTTGATCTGGAAGCTCTCAGATAGCTGCGCAAATACACATGAATATAAATAAGAAGCACAATATACATAAGACACTTGCCCCCACCGCCACCCCCCCACACACCCCCGCACTCATTTCTTTATAAGCACAAGAATCAGTTGATTTGCACCTGCCATTGTAGCGCGCCGCCGGTATCTCAGCGGTTGAAAAAATATCTCTTCTGTGATGCTCCGAGTAGAATGTCATTTGCGCTTTGTCTCAGCCAGAGGGCAGAGAAAGTGTGAGTAACCTGTCACTATAATTCAGCAAATCAGCTGGTACCAACTGCAGGCGGGGGGGCGCTCCAAGTATCTCACAATAATATCTTCCTCATTTATTTCAAGGAGCTAAAGCAGAATGATGAAAGGTGAAAAGACATAATGAAGTGCAGGTTTGTTAATGTAACCGTGCTCATCAGGTACCCCTCACCGCGCAGCCGAGTCGCTGCAAAACTGTTTGACTTTGTCTGCTAATTTAAAGGCAGATGTTAAGGTTTTTTTTTGTTTGTTTTTTTTTTGGCCTAGCAGTATCACTGTTGCCTTAGCAACTCAACAGTGCTATCTAAGATTCTGGATGTTTGTAGTCACCTTGTGAATACACAGTTAAGTGGATACATTGTGTCCAGAGGCATTCAGATGGTGACTTTTTTTTTTTCTTTAGTTAATTTGTAAAATCCCAGCAAACATTACAGAGACGTGGAGTATTTTAAAGCAGAAATAAAGGTAGCTTTCATGCTCACAATGTTTTGCTGTCACTGGTGTATGAAAGAAACCCCTGGAAAACAGTTGTGTGAACTTCCAGCACTGTGTTATTTCTACAGTAACACTGAACAGCAAGTTTCTCAGCGGCTGGGCTGGCAGTCATTTTTGCAACTGCACTCTTGTATTTAACACAACTTAATTGGGTCCAATACAGCTGGAAAGGGACAGCAATTAGTGGTGCTAGACTGCTACTCTATGTCCTGCAGTGCTGTCTTTGCTGTTTTTCACCCTCTCCTGTTACTGTGGGGCCTTTTTTTCTTCCACCTGTAGAGAAGTGTGTCCGCAGCACAACAGTTATATATAACTGTTATACTTATTCATTTTATGCAGTAAATAGTATTGTGCACACTGTTTCATTGTCTTGTATTATGTTGGTCCTGTATGGTACGACACAGACTAAATAAACAACACATCAGTTTATGTGCAATAAAAAAAAAAAAATGCTGGATTTTTATAGAATTTGCTGTGGTTCAAGTAATGTTGCGTAAAGAACAAAATGACTGTAAATTATTCTTCTTCCAACTCATTTTTTTAAGAAGTAGGAAGAAACATACTTGCATTTATTAGGTGTTGTTGGTCTTACATGTTACGGTCACTTCACATGTCCAGAGCCTTATTTTCTTTAGTTTGATTTGCTTGTACATTGATTTTTTTTTCTCTTTTAGTAGTTTAAAGGACTTGAATGCTGGTAGTGTAACACAATGTGTTGTTTTTCATCAGCTGGTGAGGTGAACAGTCTCAGGACCTACAAGCCTTAAAATCCTGCTAGAGCTGTTTTAAGGGGTTTTTATTATGTTTTTATTATTATTTCTGCAATGTTTTTACATAAGCATATTCTCCCAGATGTATGTACTTCTGCACAGTGATGGATAAGATTTTAGTACATTATAACTTAATAAATTCTATTTGAATTTGTAATGCTTACTGTCTTGTGTCTTTTCTTTCATGAATCACTTGAGAACTTCTCTTTATTAAATCATTTAAACAAGAGAAACTTGTGGAATACACACAAACTGTGTGGAGACATTGTTTCTACTTAAGCTATTGTCCAAACACCCATAATGCACCACTAATACCTCAATAGGTGACAATTGTACAAACCAGGCTACGGCCAAAGAAGCTTTAAACAAACCATTGAGTCAGGTAGCCGTACTGCTCAAAATAGCACCTGGCTGCGTGGACGCTTGTGCGTGTTCAAACTGCGCCTTTGTTTATCACACAGCACGCAGTGGAGAGCTGTGTGTATCCATGCATAATATAACTGAGCCGCACTGTGCCACGGTATAAGCCATATCTTGCAAAAAGCAAAGACTTCTGCAAGAGGACAAAGTGCATACAGATGGAGTTTCAAACCTCAGTCTGAGTTTAGCCGCAGTTGCAGGGTAAGTGAAGTGTGAAGAGGCTGAACTGGAACAGCAGAGCTCTTCGGGTGGAGGATAAATTGACAAATTAAAGGCGAAACAAAAAAACCTCGTGCCGCAGCGGCTTCAAAGAAGCGCTCCGGCGAGTTTGTGGAAGCACAGCAGAGGAGATATTGCTTTGTTTGGTGTTTTAATGGTGGTGGTAGAGAGTCCTGTCAAATATGTGTGATTTCCTATAGAAAGAGGCAGTGTCATCCTTCCAAGATATCTGGAGAGATGGGGCTAAATATGTTTTATCACATACAATATCCAGTCAAAAAATTTGATTTTCTGTTATGAGTAATAATTGTATTTGTATGATCAATAGTTTTCTCAGTAGTCTTTTCATCATGACGTCACTGGAACAACAAGGCGATGCATATGTAACGATCTTGTTCTGACAGCAGAGGGCAGGATCCACAAAAATAAGGACGTGCCCTCGAACGCATCAGTAATGCCGCCTGAGACTTTAATGGTCACAGAGGCTCATGTCGCTTGTAATTGTTTCAAGTATTTTGTGTCTCACAGTCATCAACTCGGTAACGTAATTTACAATGTTCCCCACTGCCTGCATGTTATCTTCAGGGCTATATTTCAAATAGTCTTCTCCCAAAAGTCATTTTCCATGAACATAAACACCTGGTCCAGTGTTGCAGATGAGGTGTGGCCTCATTCTGTGTCTGCAAAGTTTCAACCCATAGGGGAGAATGGAGCAGCAGCTGTGCGCCGTGCTCTTTAAAATTACCTCTGCACCTCCAGCAGAAGCCAGGAAACATCCCGAACTTTTTAATCTTTTATTGCGCTCCTCTTCTTCGACTCTTGATGTTTTCTTATTGTTTGTTCTGGGCAGTTGTCACTCCCAGCGTATGAGAGCTTGCCAAGTTAAGGCCTGTTTTTTTTGCCCATTCCATAAGGTGACCTGGGTGAATTAGTGAGAAGTTGAAGGGTTTTTTTCCAAAATAAAATGAATCTTTTTTTTTTTTTAAATGTAAACTGATTTCATTTTTCAATAAGAGGCGTGTGCTCAAGGATTTAATAAAACATGAAACTGCTCTTTCAGATGTATGCATATGCTGATTGTTGCTTCCATCAAGCTTAAAAACTGTTATCTTTTTCTGACAGGGTTAGATATTTGAAACTTATGTAAAGATAGAAAGATGGGTAAGTCCTCAATCTACAGTCACGTGTTGTTTTCTTATCGACTTCCTCTTTTTACATTATATTCCCATACATATAATGGACACAATCTTGCCTCCACAATCTTCCACAGCATTTAATGCTTCTGTTCGATTTTTTTAACATTTAATTTTCAAGGTTATATAGTTTATCAGACTTTAAAGGAGCTTTAAGGCGCATTTAATGTGTGGAAATGTTGCACAGTACTGGAAGAGCCACCCGCCCTCCTTTCCTTTCTTTTCCTTTCTTTCTTTTTTTTTTATTTTAACATCAGGAAATCAGGGATTCCCAAAGGTTTGCACTTTGCACGCTCCTGGGTGGAGGCGAGCTGGAGGGATGGAAGGGTCGTACATTCCTGTCGGATGGCATAAGACTTCCCATCAGTGGAGTGGGTGAGGGGGTGGGGGATTGGGAAAATAATCCCTCATTTTCCAAGTTGAAATACGGGTAGGTGCAGTTATATGCTGCTGAAGTGGAAAAGGGTATCTCTTTCGAACACGTGCTTTTTGATGCGGAGAGGCGGCGGCGGCGCGCCGTTCACTTCAGGTCGAGGAGGGACGATAATCGTTTAAAGCAATCTCGCAATTAAAACGACCCCCATGGGATCTCGCCTTTTTTTTATCCAGAAGGACATATTGCAAGTTTCCAAAACTCTTCATGTTTTGTTTTAACTGTGTGCTGAGATCCCCAGTCATCGAAGGATGGGAACTGATGCAGCACGGAGGAAGAGGCTGCACTGGGGCAGCTGTTTACCGTAGCAGGCTGTCAAAATGATTTCTGCGATGGCCCCTAGAGTTAAACCAAATGGTCGTAAAGAGCACTGCAAACACTGCACTGGAGTGACTCATTCTAGGCGAGTGGCAACAATGTATAGGACATGCGGCACAAATAAGTGAATGGCTGGCTACGGTGAGAAACTGTTGCCAGACATTCCAGTGCAGTGACACATACGAACGAACACACACACACACTGCTACAGAGGCGCAGTGTGAAGTCTAGGTTATACTATTGTCCTCCTGTCTATTCGGTTTGCCAAATGACAGAGAAAGCAATGCTGCCTTCAGGGTGCTATTGGCTTACATTGCAGTTTCGGGAAATATCGTGTTATGAAACAGCCATGATATGAGCATGATTACAAGCACACATGTTGGATTTACCGCATAACACGAAACCTCGCAGGAACTGTGATTTCAGACGGAATGCTGTGCCCTGAAGTGACCTGTGGGGAATACCGTCTCTGTGTGTTGCATGTTAAGGAGTGATTTTCCGATTTCGGAAAGTGTTTCAGTGTTTCTTTGGACATTGCCTGCTTTTTGTAGTCAATACCATCTGGAAAGCATCTGATTGGAAACACCTTCATTTTTCAGCAAGACAACAGACTGCCACTGCGGTAAAAGCAAACCTGGATAATGGAAATCAGTAGATGATTTGAAAAAAAAAATGAAGGGTGGCTCAAGACTTTTGCATAGCACTGTAATGATCTATTTAATCATTTTAATTTGGAAACATACAAGGCACAAGCAAAATACAAACTAAAAGAGCCCAATTCAGGTCTTCAAAAACATGTGGCAGAGATTCAGCTCTGATGTAGCACTCAAACTTCGACAATTTTAGTAAAGTAAACTTTTAATAGTGCAAATTCCCGAGCAGATAAGGAATGGATGCAAAAAAAAAAGAAGAAATAATAATAATAAAAGGATGGGATAAGTGAATTTTTGGCTTTCGACCTTTACTTTGGCAGGACTTTTATCAAGTCTTGGTCCCGCCTAAGATAACATGCTGCCCACTCCAACTGAGATATGAGCCAAACAGTAGCACTCATTGTTTTGCTGTTTTATTGAGCCACGCTGACAAACACAGTTCAAACTATTAAGTTGACAGAACTTTATAATTCAGACATTTAAGTCGGCTCAACCTGTTTTTCTTGGGTCAACGTCAGCACAGCTTTTTTCCAAGGTGAAATATCGAGTTATCACACATTATTATAGTTGTATAGTCTGCTTGTCCTGCTGGTACCCATCAGCCTCCGAAGTCCCACGGGCTCACCAAGCCCGGTAGGACTCCTGCAGCTTGATGGCTCCTTTCACCTCTGCTTTGGGAATTCAGAGATCTTGTCCCAGGATACTTTGACATGCTGACTAGAAGACTGGACTGACACATCCGCCAGTGCTTGTCCTCCACCTGCTTCCTTCTTTACCTCCATGTTCTTACTGAATAAAAGGCTCCATGCTGTCTCATTCAGTATTCATTTAGACTTTCAGCTATATCACATGCTGATGTAGAGTGTCTTCAGGGCTGTCTCTGGAGCTTGACTGAACTGGACTTGGTTTAAGTTTTTGAAGTTGTTTTTCTAAAAATTTGTACATCCCAGTTGCCCAACATTAAGATGAATTAGGTTATACATTTTATTATAATTAAAATTTTCACACACCAAAAGATGAGAAAAAGACAAATAGCAAATTGAACAAAACTGTAAAATTAGATGATAACCAGAAATTAAATGTAGAAAAACAAACTAATAAAAACAAAGAATGTCAAATGTGCAATAAAGGCAAGGCAAACTGCTTTTAAGGTGAAATATAAAGGTAAAATCAAATGCAGTGATCTGTCTCTGTCTCAAAAAAAACTACCTTTCCCTCCTGAGGATTTATGTCACTTGTGATCCAGGATTTGTTACTGTGGAAACAATCAACCTGTCTGTCAGTGTCCATTTCCAAGGATTTAATAAAACATGTGCAGGTTGTCTCTTCCTTCAGGGTTTGTAACAGTTGTGGTGTGATCTGCCAAATGGTGGTAAGAACTGTGTTTGTCAAGAATTCTTCTTATCCATAACGAGCAGTAGGTGCCATTACTTTGCCTCTGCTCACGGTACTTGAAAGCTGGTATGTCATTTCACCTTCCTGCTCTAACGTCTGGCCATCCTTTACCGCATCCCCTGATAGCAATAAGTCTGAATCTCTTTCTACAATTTGCAATAAAATCCTTTCTACCTCACTGAGCCCTCTGCTTCCTGAAGTGTGGCAATATGCTGTATTCACTGATCTGCCTTCAAACGTGTATGAGCTTAAGTGATGTCCCATTCTTAATCCACTGGGTTTAATGTGATGTCTCTGTGCAGGCCAGTCAAGTTCTTCTGCACCAAACCTGCTTACTTGCATAAGGCTTGGATGCAGCTGCTCAACCATGGAAACCCATGACTGTGGAATATTTAGTAGTGAAGAATTTTCACAACTGGACTTGTTGCACATGTGGCACCTTATCACAGTAAAACACTAGAATTCACCGAGCGACCTATTCATTCACAAATGTTTGTAGAAGCAGTCTGCATGCCCAGGTGCTTGATTTTGTACACCTGTGGCCATGGAAGTGATTGGAACACCTGCATTCAATTCAGTGAGTGAGTGAATATATTTGGCACCATAGTGGAAGTGGAAAATAGAAGTTCAGTACTGTAAGTCCTGCTGTCCACTACAAAGGATACCAAATAAACAATTAGATTTTTTAAGCAATAGAAACAAAATATGTGCGAAACGTTTATAACTTAACCTCCTTTGTTGCCATAAAATGTGAAAGCAGCCATGTCTATATTGTTTGTTAGTCAAACCCCTACAAATGTGGCATCACTAGAAAACCAAGGATGTCCTTTTGATAATAAAGTAGAACTAAAATAGATTGCATAAATTATGCTCCACATAGAGGTCTCACAGTCACGTCCCCCCGTAAGGATAAGAATAAATTGCTGTGTTTAAATTTTGACACTTGCATCAGTTTTGCACAGTTTTTTTGAGTGTTAGTTATGCATTGGGAGTGCAGTATTCCCAGGGCCACTGAATGCACCACGGAGCGCTTTCCCACCGGGACACTAGCTGCTCCATCAACTGTCTCGGCGAGAGCTGTGAAGCGGGTCAGTCACCGAAAACTTTGCAGAAAGTGCTCTGCACTCGTCTTCATGCGGCGTTTGTGTGAATGCTGAGTGGAATTGACACCTCTGGTGGGTAAGTTTGTGCCGCAGCGCCCTCAAAGCACGTTGAGTTTAGATAAGCTTTCACGGAGTGTTTTGTTAGAGAAAGCGGCTTGTTTGGAAAGTTGTTGGTAGCATCTGTGGTTCCCGGACGGATGTCCAGGAGCCCAGAATGCACTCAAACCAGCCCGTTAATAAAACTGTTGCATTTTTATTTATTTATTTATTTTTTGGTACGCGTTCCTGGAAATGAATGTAGGAGATATGCGGCTGTTAGCGTGCCACTGTTTCTGCATCTGACTGAATGGAGCTCTACTCGCTTCGAACCAGAAGAAGCAACGCATGTGCTTTAATATACAGTGCCGAATGTGGACGTCTTATTTCTGTGCAAAGTTTGTTTATTTAAAACAACAGTTTTGAGTCCTCAAGCGCGTGTTATTTTTGAGCTCGGCAGGTGATGTCACTGTTTACGCGGGGAGAGCCCCTCACAGGGCATCCCTGGGCAGTAGCCTCTGTATGAGGTGTAGCTCCCTTTTAGTCAGCAGATGAATCTGATTCAGAGAAACGCGGGGCATGTAAACATAAGCGAGATAATGTGTTTTTGCCTCAGCTGCCATGGGGGGTAACAATAATACAAACACATTTCAAGAACACAACAAACTGCAAACCCTAACATGAACTGTAAAGTCGAGCTAGATGTATTTGGCAGAACTGGACATTGCAGGCTTCGTAAGCAGGTGGTTTATTTCACAAACTAAACTTTCAGCTCTTCCCACATTAATATTATTTGTTTGTTTGTTTTGTATGTTTATTTAGCCTCCAACAGCAGTATGTGCGTTTCAACATCACTGCTGTTGGAGAACAAGATGTCATGAGATAGAAATGTGCGGCAGACAGGGATGGTCTGGTCGGACTTGTTTCTTAAAGAAAAACATAAACTCGTGTACAGAGGTGTGTGTTAGAAGGTGAGAGGCTGACTCAGACTAACCTGACATTGGCTGGTCTTTAGATTTGCCTCCAAGTGCAAATTCAGTTTGATGTCACATTGTGCAGATGTGCAAATAGTGTGTCTGGTGCATTGACTGCAACAGAGTTGGCATCACGTGATGAAGTTCTTGTGTTTATCATCATGTCATCATTAGTAGGTGCACCTGTGTCATGTCAGTCAACCACATGATGACCTGCTGAAGTTCAAACTGAGCGTCAGAATGAGAAAGAAGGTGATTTAAGTGACTTTGAATTTGAGCATCATTGAAACACCACATTCTACCCAAGTATTGTTGCTGACCATGTCCATCCCCTTATTGACCCCAGTGTACCCATCTTCTGATGGTTGCTTCCAGCAGGATAGCTCATCACATCAAACTGGTTTCTTAAAGATGACAATGAGTTCCCTGCACTCAAATGGTCTCCACAGTCACCAGATCTCAGTCCCACAGAGCTCCTGTAGGGATGTGGTGGAACAGGAACTTCTCATTATAGATGTGCAGGCAGCATATCTGCACAAACCGTTTGATGCTCTCGTGTCAATATGGACCAGAATCTGAGGAATGTTCATAGGACCTTCCTGAGTTTATGCTGTGAGGAATTAAATTCTGAACAAAAAAAGGGGTCCACCCCCCCTCTTTTGCAAGGTATGCTGCAGATTGGTTAATTTTATTCTGATTTGTATGAACTTTAGTTTTTTATATTGCCAGGTTACTTGCATAGACTTTCCTTGCTGATATTTTGCTGCCACATCATTCTCATGATTGCATTTTGCCTGCACAAACCACCTTCACGCAAATGTTTTGCAGTGAAATACAACACAAACAGTGTGGACTGCATGTGCATACCATATGAAGTAGACTAGCTCGTAACAGGATGTATGTGAGGTTGACCAGCCGGTCACCTGTCCGAGGAGGCGGAAAAATCGCCTGATTCCCGTCCCTGGCTGGGCGGTGTTTGCACAAAAGCTGTTAGCATAGCAGACCTGAAATGCTTCAGACCTGCTGTGGCAGTGCTACACTATCATGCCTGCTAACAGCCAGTGTAGCACTTGCATATTAAACACACAATTGTATTAAATTGATCTGCCCCACAGATTGACTCACTGTCACTGATGTCTCCTCGTTCGATATATTTTTGTTAGTTTTCCTGTTAAGGTGCAAACAGCACTGTATTCTTCTGTGATTTGTGCTGTCTTGTATAGGAAACACAGCATGTTTGAACAACACAAGCAGTTATTGAATTCACGATCCCGATAATCCAGATGCTCTGGAACAGGTTTGAGTGCTAAAACTAGTTTTCCTACAGCTCAGATGTGTGTCAGGTATGAACTTAGCTTGACGCGGACTTGTCCTGACAGCAACTGACAGCAACTGGTCCTGACTGCTGCTGTAGCAAAAGCATGTTTTCTCACACAATTATTGTGTGAAAATTGAATGTGCTTTGAAAAAAAAATAGCTGATTACAGAACTTACACACGAAGTTTATTTGATTTTAATTAGCAAGCCTGTTGTTATATGGGGAACAGTGAAAGTTTTGTTCCATAGGCAGTGTGCTTTATGGCCACGGTTTAGATTTGGCACGCCACTATGACACTTTCTCTTGCTGCTTATACACACACGCACACACACAAAGTAGTCTCCTTCTTTTATTGTGGCGTTAACGAGCACACGCTTACTCCACATATATACTAGTGTGCTTGGGCTCATCCATGTTGGAGTCTGCTGTCTAACACATATGTGTACACACACACACACACACACACACACACACGCACACGCACACAGCACCTCTTTCTCTTTCTGTGCAGTTTCCACTGGCGTCTCCGTCTCTCGCTGCCCTGCCCTTTAATCAAAGCCATATGTTCTCCAGATCCTTTGCATGAAAAGTCTGTTCTGTTTGCAGCAGCACTCTCAGTGAAACCAGCCACTTGCTTACTGACAGATGGAGGCACTCACTGTAAAGTTAAAGGTAACCTGCAAAAGATTGCAGATTGACATTAACTTGAGTTTTGCTTTTCACTTTTGGGGTGCTGTCTGGGTCAACTTGACAGCAAACTTTCCTCACACTTTGAGCCATCATGTTCCAGTTTCTCATGCACTTGTTTAGAAGCTGATCTGGTTGATGATATTAGGAAAATCTTGGAGTGTTTCCCTGCTCAGATGAATCAGAAGCTTTGCCACTGTGGCTCATTAATGTGACCATGACTAACATAACTATAATCAGTGCTCTCGTTATATGGAGACACACCAGAATCTGCCTTGTAACTCATTTTGTGTCCCAAATGTTAACAATAGTTAGTTTGAATGATTGTTAATACACACCTTAAGTTATGCATTTGTGGAAATGACAGCCTGATTATGGTGGAATTCAGTTTTAAATTTCTGCCCCACATTTGGCTGAGTCGCGCCTTTCAGATATGGGTCAC
This sequence comes from Apistogramma diplotaenia, assembly GCA_015052665.1. Classification (NCBI taxonomy): domain Eukaryota; kingdom Metazoa; phylum Chordata; class Actinopteri; order Cichliformes; family Cichlidae; genus Apistogramma; species Apistogramma diplotaenia. Next base: position 42,524 of record VOQJ01015213.1, read on the forward strand.
TTCCACCTCTTCACATTTAAATTGTAAGTCGATATAATTGAACTTTAGCAGCAGAATCTTCAGTGGCATTGTTTGATCTGGTGATCTGTGATGATTTTTGTTTTGATTAAGGTCGGGCTGTTATAACACGGTTGTAACACATTAAATGTGGGATTGGTGCTTTTTTGGGGTGGAACAAAAAAAAAGAGATATACTGCATGTGTTGTGAATAGAAAAACTCTACATTTTTTTGTCAGAGTTGGTTTTCATTTAATTGTGAATCACATTTTTTAATCTTCCCAGCAACGCCGACCTTTATTTTCTTTCATTCTCCGACTGTGAAAACTTTAAGGAATGCAATTTAAGGAATGTGATTCTATTGTAGTAATTGTAGTCATGTGATGCATCTGTCCTTTCTTGTCCTTTTTGCATCAGTGATGCATTTGTGACTAAAGACATAATCTGCTTGAAGCCTGCGTTTTCACTGTGTACAGTTGGGTGACGCCAGTGGGAGCATTGTCCTTTTGTGCTCTCATGGCATCCTTTTTTTCTGTGACCCCTTGCAGAGGGGGATTCCTTCTCTCCTTGGCTTGCCCTTTGTGCCGGTGGAATGCTAAAGATCCAATGTTAAACCTCAGCGTGAAGTATTTAGTGAAGTATTTTAGAGGCTCAGGAGGATAAGTGGAATTTCAGGTCAGTTTGAATAAAAGCTCTCCTTTTATGTTTGTACTTCCTCCGTGCTGGTTACTCTGTCTTTTACTATTATTTTCCCAGTGACTAAGCGCTATTAAAGTTAGCCTAAAAGTAATTGTACACATCAAATGTAAAGTTTTTAAACTCAGTAACCACACTGTTACCCTCTACCTCAGTCCTGTACGTCAGGACTGAAGTCTGGGTGGATCTAATCACATACCAGGCTGTGAGTCATCGTTTTGATGAATTGTGAAATAATCCCTCATGAATGAAAATGATGGGGGAAAAAAAGGCTTTTATGTAAGACCGAAGGCCCCGTGTTGAGGGGATTCACACACAGTGATTTAGGCCGAAGGTTGGCCTACCTCCTGAGACAAACTCATTAAGCCAAATTGTTAAAACAAAAGGTTGTTACATAAAAGGGGCATTCACGTTCAAATCCACAACTTTTACAGGTGCAATTTAATTTTGTAGAAACAAACACCAGCTCCTCATCCAGTACCAGGATCTGCTTTTAAGGCCGCACACTGTTAAAGCCAGACTATTGCTAAAAGAAAATTAAAGGAACACTTTTCAATCAGAATATAGCATCAAGTCAATTAAACTAATGTGATATTGATCTGGTCAGTTAAGTAGCAGAGGGGGTTGTTAATCAGTTTCTCCGTGCAGCACAAATGAACTACCTGCTAATGGACGAGAATGGCTAAGATGCTGACCCCATGCAACTACCACCCAATAACCCGGCTCAGCGCAACGCGGAAGCTCCTGTCAGCGGTTAAGATGAAGGGGCACGAGGCTCAATATATGAATGGGGCCCAGAAAGGAATCAGCAGAAATAACAGAGGAGCGAAACAGCAGCTACTGGTAGATGGAGCAGCCACTTGAGGCTGTAAGACCAGGCTGTAGGTCTTACATGTGCACCGCCTGGATCGATTTACATGTGTGAGACTCAATGCCTCACACATGGATCCTGTAATGCCCTGAACTGTACAAGATCATCAGGACCGTAAGAGCCTTCATCAGGGGCTCAATGGGGGATGTGGAAAACGACACTAGAGACCAACTTCAAGCCAAGTGCATAAGTCACCATCTAAGTGGAGGATTCACCAGTGAGATGCCGTGTCTCCACTGCTGATAGTCTAAATAAGTTACAGTTTACTTAGAGTCCATATTGTCCTGTATACCATTTGTTTTAGTGCGCAGTCCTGTACATCTAGTAGATGTTTAGATTTAGAGTAATAAGAGAAGACCTAGTTCAGTGACTGGAAGAAGGAGGAGTCCTGTGATGGATGTTCTGGCCAAAACAGAGCACTGATGTCAATGTAACTGAGTCCATCTGGGATTTCACAAAGATACAGAAGAAGAGACTAAAGCCCCAAAAGAGCTGTTGTCCAGGAAGTCCAGCTGCCAGATATCTGCAAGTCACGTGTAACTGTGTAAATTTAATTTGAGATCTTTTTCTGTTTACTGCGTCTTTAATTTTAAGATGAGTTATTTAAAAAAAAAAAGATACATATACTTGGTAGGTTTATATGTCACATTGTCATGTGTGTAAACCAGACTGTCGAGATAAATACAGGAACAACTAACTCACATAAAAACACACACTCAGCTCTTTGTTAACCATCTGACTATGATTATATCCAGATTTTTCAGGGCTTTTAGAGGTGCTGAGATCATACCCTTTTGCTTTCATCACCATGTGTTGCACTTTATTGCAGCATGGGAAATGCGGGATCTCACTGGATGTACTTGCATATAGATGGTGTGGTTGATGTTCATGAGTTTTCCTCAGGTCCTATTATATAAACCTACCTTTTTAATTATTTCTAAAATGGTTAATATTTAGTCTCATGGCGGTAAGAAAACTCCAGGATTTCTTGTTTTTATTCAATAATGTGCTAATGAATAAATATGATTATGTAATAGAATACAATGCTCATTAACATATTGAGAACTGATCATCATTGATGTAAAAAAAAACCTGTGCTGCTGCCAGCTGACATGTTGTCAGTCGCATGGATGCCGTGCTCACACTTGAGAAAGCATTTTGATTGGCTGCTGAACTTGGTATTGAAAGGCCATGCCTCATGTCAGTTGTTGTTACACTCTCGCTCACTTTAACACACACACACACACACACACACACACACACGCGCACACTTGCTGTCATTCACTGATCGCGTCTCTTTCTCGCGCTCTCTTTAATAGATAACGAGCAGGAATCCCGAATCACCTGGAAAATCCAGAGAATTAGAATTCAGGAAGCCTCTGGAGCCACAAATCGACCGTAAATGTAAGTATCACCGCATTATGATTACAGTCAGATGTTTTAATCCTAGAAAGAGGGATCTTCTTGAAAGAGACGCTTGGCATGAGGGAGAGTATTTTAATAATATAACAAGTGGAGTAGAAGTGATTGTTTTCTTGGTCAGTGCACTTGTCACTATATGTGACCTAATTTCCAGCGTGTGTGTGTGTGTGTGTGTGTGTTTCAGTCTGTGATTTTAGCCATGGGCTGAGATTTAGCCGGGAAGAGCCATTTACTTTCCCAGCAAGGGTCACAGTTCAGTTGATAACAAGAGTTCCTTTGAACTGTGTGTATGCATGTGTGTGTGTGTGTGCTTGTTTTTATGGCTTTACTTTCTGCAGAGCCATTTCTACTGCGTAAATCTCACCTTTTGAGAACATAGCTGCTCTTTAGTTGTTATTTGCTTTCGATGTTATTTCTATGAGGGATAAGAGTTAAATGTAGTCAACAGGAAAGACTGTTATTGCAAATCTCACTTTGTTCACACACAAATCTATTTTAGGTAATGTGGAAATGCTATCATGTTGCTAATTTCAGAGTGATTTGATGGCAGGAGCAGCTGTCTATAACGCTTCTTAGCTTTTGGCTTCAGGATTTAAAGCTGCAGTGTAAAGTGCTATCCCAGCCCTGCCGTCCTGACCCTCAATCGGACAGGTTCATGCACTAACGTGTGCGACAGATTAGGGCATGCCTCAGTGAGACAGGTTGTATACACTGTTACATAAAGCAGCAGATGATGAACACATGGTTTATGTTTACAACACCAGTGTTTTTGCATATTATTTTTTGGCCACAGCAGCAGTGGAGATAGACAGGAAATGGGGGGGGGCACGCGGGCAAATCGGCAGCAGGCCGGGACCCTTGCATGTGATTTTTCATTTTTTTGTCCTGGTTTGTCTGTGGTGACTGTCAAAGCACGCCCAAGCTTAATAACAGGTGTTTGTAACATCATCTCACGCCAAGCTTGATTAGGGATTCTGGGTAGTTGTGAATACAGGCGTGAACACATAGGTGTGCCGGAATAAACTACTACTACTCACCGGATTTGAGTAATGCTGCACATTTTGCCAACTTTTGATATTTCTGGTTAAACCTGTTTGGCAACTGTGATGCATATAGGTGAGATTCTTGTTGTTGCAGACTGGAGTGGGTTCTTTGCACTGGTTTTTACAGAGCAATGAAAAAACAGGTTATCTAATGCAGTAGCAAGTTGCTGCAGGTGATAGTAATATCAGCTCCTGCATGTTGACCTTATTGTGATTAGCTTAAACAGGCGGTAGCTGAGGTTTTTTGCAGGCAAACATTGCACAAGTGAGTTGAGCTCGCTTCCACGTGTTGCAGTTTAAGTTAAAAAGATGTAGTGCTGAAATTCAAATTTGTGCAATAAACACAATATTCACATATTTGTTTTTATTAAAAAAGGTTATAAGACAATCAAATCAGTCCAATGCAACAAAAAAAAGAAGAAAAAAAGCCACAGCTGCAAATCAGACAATGTTGTATGGAGGTTAGATATCTGCAGCTTATGAATGAAGCATTTGTCCTTTTTCATCCCTTTAGCCGAAGTTCTGTCTGAGTGAAAGTAGCACGGAGCCTTGAAAAGACGTTGTAGACATGAAACACATTCACCTCGATGTGTGTCTGTGTTCTTCTTTCATTACTCTGTAAAAACCACACGTGTGCATGAGTACAAAATGTTTAGCCGGTCCACCCTCTCCCAGGGTCGGTCCCACATTCCTGCTGAGGCCCACACATTTTGGCAGGGAATAAAGGGCTGTGGTCACTCTAATTATAAGGCTTTGGACGCTAGTTTTCTGGCGATACCAGACACCACACAATTAGTATGTGTACATGTTGCGGTTGAACGTTTCTGTTAAGGATATATTTCATAGTAACACGTTTCATAAATTTTCTCACTTTGACTTTTTATTTTTTTATTTTTTAGAAGTGCAATTATTTAAAGGTAGTGGTATGCAACTCAGCAAGCTGTGAATCGTTCTTCTGCAGTTCATGCTCTTTGCACAGTCCCAGTTTCAAAAAGGTTGGGACTGTAAAATGTAAATAAGAACACACTCTGACACACACCAACTTTGCAACTAATTAGGTTAATTGGCAAGAGATTGGTAACATGAAAACAAGAGTCAAAGTTTCTCAGAAGTAAACATGGGCAGAAGTTCACCACAAAAATAATGTTTGTTAATGTCAAATTGTGAGGTCTTTGAATATATCATCTGTAGTGCTTAATATCACAAATCAAATTTTGCTTGTCAGGAGTTTCTCAGTGTAGCTTGTTAGTATTTGTGTAAAGCTTTCTGTCTGCCGTAACTCGTCTCTTCTGAACGCCTTTCAATGGCCTCAAAGTTGAAAATCCAAACCCTTGAAATAATAGCTGGTGCGTCTGTGCTGTCTTTGTTTCTCAATCTCAGGGCCTGAAGCTGGTTAGGTATGCCGCAGATACTGATCCAGGTTCAGACAGACCCAGCACCCACAGGGACGCACACGGCCTTGTAAGCTGCGGCGACGGTCGCACTATCAGGGAAATTCCCGAGTCCCCCAGGGTCACCTACAGTATCTGCTGGTTTGTACAGCTGCACATGCTTCTGTTTCCACAACACACAACAACACACACACACACACACACACGTCTTAATCACTCAAGAGGTCACCAGAAGCTGAAGTTATCATTTGCTGCAGCACAGGCCCGTAACAATGATGGAACATAAAAACTGAATAAAAAACATTGTGTAGGCTTAATGTATCACTGGCTTTATAATAAAATTGATCTATATGATTAAATATTAATGATGAAATAATTGATGCAGTAAACATGTAAATAAACAGGTTATGGAGCCCAAATCAGAGCCTACTTGTCTCCTTTCAGAGGGACCTGGACTTTATAATACTGCTTATCTAAAGCAGCTGAGTTGGTAAACATGAGAATGCCATAACTTTGCATAATTTATGAGCTTTGAAGTCTTATTACCACAGCAGATTTTATTTCCTCTTGCTGCTCTGTGGGTTTATTCAGTGACTTACTGAGTCACAAATTACACTGGAAGTGTTACCTACGAGATTTCAGGAAATGCTGACTAGTGTAGGCAGTCTTCAGAGTAAAAAATGCAGATTCTTGGTTTACCATTTCTGTTTTTCATCCATCACAATAGTTCCTGTTGAATTTTCTGTCGAATCCTTTTATCATTTCAGCTCTAACAGCAGTGCAACCACTTTAAGACAGAAAAGATGCAAAACCCCCTCCCAAATCAAACCCAAACCCAAAACCAACTTCAGCATTTCTGCTACATTCTGTCATCATCAGTAAAGTGCTTCTTCTTTTCCAAGCCGCAGGGAGACAAAAGCCAAAGCAGGACACCGCAGGCAGACGTGATGGCCACCGAAGGAACCCAGACGCAGGCTGGGCCCGCAGTACTGGCAAAGTCACCTCTGTCCACTGGGAGCAGACCGAGCAGAGGAGCCAAACATGCAAATAATGGCCAGGAAGCGTGGCGAGACTCTGACCGAAAGTGTCATTCAAACCAGCCGAGCGGCCCTTCCCTCTGCTTATGTAGGAAGTCGTCGTGTGACTCTGGGAAAGGCTCTGTTTCGGGCAAAGAATATGAGTGCCATGAGTACAGCTCAGAGATCGTAAGCTCCAAAGAGAAACCTTATCCAGAGCTGTCCGCTGGCAAGAAAGCTGACGGAACAACTCCAGTACTTAGGAAAGGTTCAGAGGAGTCTCTGTGCCAGCTGGACACCACCAGAGACAGTGTGGATGCAGGCACTGACAGATCTGCCAGCTCCCACTGCTCCTGTACCCAGTCTAGCCATTACACAAATGCAAGCACCTACTGTTGCCGCAGCGCTGGATCCAGCCCGAGTCCCGGCTCCAGTCCTGTTCACAGTCCTTGCCTCAGCTGCAGGGCCTCGTGCCCCAAATACAGACACATCCGGCGTGGCAGCCTACCTGTGTCCATGCTGGCGTTCCACAAGGTGATTAAGCAAATGGGGCTAACCCTGTTTTGTAGCACAAGATAAGCAAAACAACCCTCAGTAACTTGTAAATGTTGCTACATGAGATGGCTCACTGTAGACACTGCTCTGTTTGTTCTCCTGTTTTGTCTTTCAGACGTCGCCCTACCTCTCGTCTCGGGGCAGTTCCTCAAGCGAACCGAGCTCTTTGACGACGTCTCCGTCCAGTTCTCCGCTTCTCGTTCGCCGTGACCGGCGCCAAAACGGCCACATCCATCAGCACCACCTCAAAGACGGGTACTCGAGTTTAGAGGGGCTCAACAGAAAGCCCCGGGTTACCAAATGCCATCTGGAGAAACTTTTTGTCCGACGGGCTTCTCTCGAAACCATGGAGTCGGACGTCGGCCGCGATGAGAGGTCACGCGCAGAAGAGACGAGGCGCTGCAGCCAGGACAGCAGCAGCGATGACGGGGGTGTGGAGGTGCACTCGGATAATTCCGAGTTCATCCGGAACCGTAAAGAGCGCTCAACCGTCCTGGTGAGGCGGTTCTACAAGAATAATCAGAAGGTATTTATTTTAATCGAGTGACAGATTTATCGCATGTCTTCAGCTGATATTTTTGTAACTCTTTTACGGCTTTATAAATAATAAATAATCCGGCCTCTCTTAGTGAAAGTATGCTTCGCTGAATTCAAGAGGCTGAAAAACGTTCCTTTTTTTTTTTCCCCATAAGGTGACCAAGTCAGTGTGCACCGGCACCAGAGCGATTGTCAGAACGCTGCCCTCGGGGCGCATCTCAGAAGATGTCTGGACTGTGGTTGTTGATTACACATGTGGGACTTCCAGTAAGAAAGACCTACGGGCAAACATAAAGCGTGGTGTGGGGGAAGACTTCAGAAGATGCAAAGAGATGCTGCGCTTTGCTGCAGTTAAGCTGCATCAGGTAAGCGAGTGTACACACACAGATAATAGAAGAAGACATGTGCTGTTAAAGCTGCTTGAGGACAACAGTGAGCTGTATTTATCCTGTCACGGGTTGTTTATCTTTCACATCCATGTTTACTGTTACGATGCTTCCCATTAAGAGATATTAGTATCAGTGCACCCTAAAAGGCTTTCAGGCACAGCATTACTACCAGGCATTTTTTTTAAATAATTGCTCTGAGACCAGGGTTATTAAGATTTATTTTATGTGAGTTTAGCAAATATGCTGTAAGCTGTCTAGCAGCAAAGCATGATATATCTGTGTCCAGTATATTATTGTCAGATAGGCAAGCTAATTAACTGGGCCCTCAAGGCCACCCAGAACCCTGAGCAATTTCTGCCTGCCCGTTCTCTGCAGCGCTGCCTGTTCACAGGGCTGCAGATCAGCTCCTCACACACACAGCAGAGACCACATAGCAAAGTTATATCTTATTCAAGTCCATTTACGTTTGGTTAAAAGCATAAAGCTGCAGAAATTCATTTCATCATTGATCTGCTGTCCCAATCCTGGCACATCTCTCTACTCCTTGTGTTTATGTGTGGTTTGCTTTTTAAAACTCAGGAGAAGAAGAAGGAAAAAAAAATCAAGCATTTAATATCTGTCCCAGTGCAAGAGTGTTTGTGATCGATTGTTTCACTGAGAGGAAAAATAGTTTTTGGGTTTTGGTTTCGTCTGCTTGCATTGAAATTTCTGCCTGCAACACACGAAAGATGAATAATTTGTTCAGGGAATATGTAAATAGACTAACAGAGACATACTCTGACACACACCAAATTGTGCGCACACTGGCTCTTTTGTTCGGGTTAGGCCCCTACTGCGGAAAAATGATTTATTCTCTGTTGGTTCTGCTCCCCTTATTACTGACAGACCGAATGACTGAGCCTTCTGTGTGTGTGTGTGTGTGTGTGTGTGTGTGTGCGCGCGCACGCACGCGAGTTTAAATGGCCTGAGCAGGATTGGCATCGGCGTAAAAGTTACAGGCATGGAAATTGGAGAGAGGGTGAGTGAGCAAGACGTGGTGAGAGTTAGAAAGCGGTGGAAGACGGAGGAAAAGAGATTCAGGACACACTGCTGTGTTTTTAAAAAAAAATTTATTAAGAGAGTGTTTTGCACACATGAGAACTTCTCACAGGAGCTGTTCAACTTTAGCAGCCTTTGCAGCGAAAAATCAAGAGCGTGTATGCAAGTAGCTGGCAGTAGTTCCAGTAGATAAATAAACAGTGAATAAACCTTGCTTTCCAGCCTCAGAGGTGCGCATACTTTGTGGGGACTGAGAATCAGCAGCATTACGCATGCTTTCCTGTTGTTTTTTGTTATCTTATTCCTCCTTTTCCTGTAAGAACCTAAAACACATGGAGACCAAAACGCTGCTCCTTGACTACACTGTACCATCACTAAATGACACAAGATCGAGTGGTGCATAATTTTAGCAGAGACAATCATTCTTAGTTAAGTGGAGAAAAAGTTTTGTTTTTTTTTTTTTTTTTCATTCGTGGAGAGCCACAACAGAGCCAAGTACTGTCTAAAGTTTCCCATGTGCGGAGGGCGCTCGTGCCATAAAAACACACGCAGTCACACTCGTGCACACGCTGCAGCGTGGTTTCTGACTTTGCCAAAGTGTTTTTATGAATCCTTTGTGGTTGTAGAATTATGGGTCAGGGAGTCCAGGGAGTCCTGCTTTAATAATGTGCCTATTGAAAATTGGGGAGTTGCCAGCAGTTCCCTTGTCAAAACACCATCCAAGCTCCTGCAGTGAAGGGTCACAAGAGAAACTCTGGCAACGCTGAGCACTGAGAAATAAGTTGTCATCAGGATGATAAAAGAATTAGAGGACGAATGCGTCCTTTAACAAACAAACCGTGCAGCGATGTATAGATTCACACACTCATTAATCATCTATTTTCTGTATCTTCTTGTTTTATTGGCTGATATACAACAGACAATGGCGACAAGCTGAATAATATAGAGGTTACATTTTGAGACAATAAATTTAACATAGTTTTTAAACCAGACAAGTACAGCATGCTTCTGTCGTTGGCTGCTGTCAGTAGGTTGCCATAATCTGCAGTGCAGTGCACACAAGCATTTTCACAGGATGCACACAAATTAATTACCTTAATCGCGCAAACGTTTACAGTACGCTGTGGCGCGCTCACGTGCACACAGACACCCCCCCCCCAATCACTTTATAGTGCACGGGCCCCCCCTGCATGCGGCATGCACGCCTGACTCTGCAGTAATCGTGTTGAGGAGTTTTCTGGAGGTATCCTGTGGCCTCGTGTGTTTATTGCCTCAGCTAATGAAGCGAGCCAAAGAACACAGGATTACATGAAGGAGGGGGAGAAGCAGGGCAGCGAAAGACAGTGGGGTGGGGGGGTTGGAGGGAAAGGGGGAGAAGATGAAATTTTAACAGTGGAAAGAGTGTGTGTGGGGGGGGGGCATTTTTGCAGGGAATACTGAGAGTTGGAAGAGGCAGCAAAAACAACCTTCAGCCCAAGACAAAGCTATGAACTGGAATTTTTTTTTAATCTACTGTAGTAAATGAGCTTATACAAACCAACCTGTTATCATGTGTATGAACTGTGGCCCAAACACCTTTCAGTACAAGTTATACATAAATATTATAAGATTTTAAGCTGTTGTTTCTCTGATCGGTGCAAAAGTTTGCTGTTTTTTTTTCTTGCACAGTGCTCAAAACCTAACGGAGCATATCGAAATCATTCTGCAGTTAGCACGCCTAATGGTTTTTGCAACTTTATTTTCCAAAATGCTTCTTCCACTTCCCTCTTTCTTTTATAATATATTAAAAAAAAAAATCCTCATCTCCCTGTTCAACTTTGTTCATGCTCTCCATGATTCAGTTTTTGTATCTCCTTCCTTTTAAAAATGATTGTGCCAAAAGTGTCACAGAAGTGTAATGCAAGTGGGAAAGGAAGTGTCTCAGTATGTTCTGCTGGTGAAAGCACTCGTGCACGTACCTGGCACAGGCATCAAACGATCTCTGAAGCCAGAAGCATTTTATCTTTGCCTTTGTGGAGTCTACCAATTAGAGCCCTGCTGAGTCCTTTTATTAAACTGCAGTGATGTCGGACTAAGTTGTAAGTGACCATTAAAAGGCTTTAACATGAACTGTATGGGCTAAGTGGTTACTGCACTGAGAGATGGAGGCTTATAAATATATCTTCTTCCCATTACTGAGGATGCGAGTCGTTTTTAGGAGCGGGGGATACATTGTTCTCTCTGGGGATGTTCTGTGCTTTCCTGTTTCTCGTCATAAGTAGATCTACAGCCAGTGTGTGTCCAGCTCCAGGAATATCTGCGGTGGGAAAATAGATTAAAAATGTCTCGTGCTGTCTGTCAGAACCTGCTGTTACTGGTGTTCGCTGAACAAAGCATCTTTGAAGCCAATTGGATTGAGTCAGCAGCTAATAGGAGGCTGTCGTTAAGCTGCAGTATGAACTCGCTTATGCAATCATGATAAGATGATGTTGTTAGAGTAGTGGTCTTTTTATGCTGCATCTCTGAAAAGTAATTTTTTGTGTGATTTTTGGTTTTGCAGAACAACAGTTAGCACTCTAGGTCCACCCCTCTGCAACCCCATGTGGATAAGTTTGATGGAAAAGCATTCAACCCTATGGGAGTATCACTGAGCCTAAGGTTATGGTTTACTGAAGAAGCAAGTCAGGGCTGCAGCACAATCAATGGAATCCTAGATCAGGTGATTCTTTGGGGACTTTACCTTAATGAAAGTGATTTTCAGGCCCGTTCATGCTTTTGCAATGCTCTGATGCATGCTTTTCACCTTTCAGCAGCATTTATTACAGCTGATTGCATTTCCAAGTTTACGTTTTCAACTTTCATCGTCACGTGTTTGTTTCCTTTGAATCCCACGCTATAACTAGAGACAAGTGTCAGGGGTGCAAGAGTGAGATGGAAGATGGTAGTCAAATCTGCTGTGACGTGTGGTTGGGAGACGCTGACAAAAAGAACGGAGGCTGAGGTGAAGATGATCTTCACTGGGAGTGATGGGGATGGGGGAGGTTAAAAATGAGTACATCTGAGGGACAGCTCAGGTTGAGAGGCAAGGCTGAGATGGTGTGGACATGTGCAGAGGAGGGACAGTGGATGTATTGGACAAAGGATGTTGAAGATGAACCTGCCAGGCAGGAAAAAAAGCAGGGAGACCACAGAGAAGATTGTTGGATGTAGTGAAGGAGGTGATGCAGAGGGTTGGTGTGACAGAAGAGGATGCTAGAGATGGTGTGAGATGGGGGAAGATAATCTGCTGTGGTGACCCCTAAAGGGAGCAGCTAAAATAAGAAAAAAAACCACACACACACACACACACACACACACACACACACACACGTACATTTCTGGGACAAATTTGATAACCATCCTGGAGGCCGTGGACAAAGCCAGTCTGAGTTGCAGTGCTAAATTACAGCTGATTATTTCTGGTGTGCAAATATAACTGGGCTTGGCCCGTGCAATAAACATACAGCCTTTGGCCTGTAGCAGCTCTTGTTCGTGCTCTCCCTGTTGAGTGCTGCGCTCTCTTTAAACCTTTACTATTTAAATAGCGATATGGGAGGCGGCTTATATAGGAGCTCAGGTAATTACTTCTGTAAAGACCTCCGCATCTTGGTTACCAGAAAATATCCAGATTTAAGGCCTCTCATTTAATGCATTTAATCATAAATGCTCTCATAAGCTCAGCATTGATTGGTTTTTCAGGTAATTGTTTCAGTAAACACTGGTGGGTGTTTTTTCTTTTATATTTATTCCGTATTTTAATTGGTGATATTTGACCAGTCGCTTACTGTGCGTGCTCTGCAAAACGGCTGGGGAAAAAAAGTTTCCATGGTAGAAGTAAAAGAGAAAAAAAACCTAGATGATGCCAGGCTGTAAAAATTGCATTCCACATGTATATTTGCAGTATAAACAGGAGTTATGAAACACTGCGGCTTGCCAGTTTAGTGCAGAAAACATGCTGTTATTTGTATGCCTAATCAGCAAGGAGTATCATTTGGTTACATGTATTGTATATTTACAGTACACACACACACGGCTCTCTTAAGGTCCTGCCACAGCATTTCAGTCAGATTGAAGTGTGGGCTCTGACTGGGCCATAGTAGCCATTCTGTTGTGTTGATTTGCTCCTGAGCTCAGGACCATCGTCCGATTGCGTGGCCTTAATTGGCCCAAACTTTGTCTGTCAGGCAGACGGCCTCACATTTGACGCTAGAATACTTTGGTATACCTCCTCTCACTCTGCGACAGCTGGGATAGGATCCAGCCCTCCACAATCCTCAACTGGATAAGTGAAGAGGATGGATGACTGGATGGATTTTTACATTGCTTACTTACTTTGGTACACAAAGGTCATAGTGGACTCAAGGACTAAAAGATGCCCAGGTCCTGTGGCTTCAAAAGAAATTCAAATCCTCACCCGTCCATCACCATGTTTGGCAATTAATAGAGATTAACAGATGCAAATCTGCCTGCCCTGGTCTTTTTAGAGAGAGAAGGTAACGATTCTACTGAAAGAGAAAACATCCAGTGAGTAGCAGTTCTCTGGGGAGAACCGCCTTCCTGATGTCCAAAGGTCAGACTGCTTTGAGCTAGCAGGAAGGCAGCAGTAATAAATAACTGCTCATTGCAATCCAGGTATGCAGAAGAGCATCTTCAAATGTCAAAGGTTGAAGCAGATGGGCTTCAGCAGCAGAAGAGTGAGCTGGGTGTCACTCCTGCCAGCTGAGAACAGGAAGCTGACCACAGTGTACCCATCTTCTAATGGCCCAGTACTAATGACGTGGCTTGTGTGTGTGTGTGTCTGTTATTATTACAGTGAGCAAAGCCTGATTCTGTGTTTACAGTTTCCTAAATATTGTTTTGAGAAAATATTCTTTTCAGAATAAAAACCACAGTTTTAGTGTCAGTTCTTGATTCTGTACCAACCCACAGGAACACACACACGGTCTTAGCCACAATGTATGTCACACTCATTTAACCTTGTGTCTATCGCTCTCATTTTCTCTGTGTGTGTTGTGCCACTACAAAGGAATGTGCCGAGCAGGCCACTTTCTGGCCCAGCTGGGTGTTATAGCTTAGCCAGAGATTAGTGTGTGTGTGTGTGTGTGTGTGTGTGTGTGTGTTAAGCAGTCAAATGGCCGCTAACAGAGAAGGGGGAGAAAAGTAAATGTCTTGCATGCCTTTGTAAGGAGTACTGTTGACAGTATCGCAAACAATGCGGCCACTCGGGTTAACCCACGGCAGCGATCCATTCTCAGCTCTTTAGGTTTTGGTACGTGCATTAAAGTGCACGTGTGGAGGCCACGCTTGTGTTTGTTGAAACAGGTTTTATCTGCTGGTCTTCTGGAGTGACATAAAGATGTCAAAGTGGCCTGTTTGTGTGTTTTCGCTTCACTGGGTTTGAATGTGTGCGCGTGTTAGATGTTAGCCCAGGTTGCAAATCTCCAGAATTGGGAAAGTTTAACTATGTAAAACTCGAGATGACCTTGAAGCCTGTATGTGTCACTTTCTTCGATGAAAGCCACATAAAGCCATTACAATGTGGAAGCTAAAAAAAAATACTTGACATAGCTTACTGTGATGACACATTAAAACTGCATGCAGATTGATAAGATAAAACATGTGCACATAACTGAACCTTTTGTCCTTTTGCACCTCTCCTAGTTTGTCTGGCAACATGGTTTCTACATGTGTCACTCGGTTTCTGTACTTCTCTCGTGATGTAATCACATTTTATTATTGGACACAACCTCTAAGCAGCACTCGAAAGAGATTTAGCGGCAGATGAACTCGCAATATTCCCAGAAACCAATAGAGTGAAAGCGTGAAGCAGTTGTGGGTAATGCTGTTATTGTTGAAACTCAAAGAATAACACAATTGGTGCAGAAAATAACCAGCCACCTCCCCTTCCTAACTCTTTAGTTCATAACAGGTCAACCAGAGGGGATTTAGCCAAAATTAAACCCTTAAGCTTTGCAGGATGCTGTGGAGTGATGGTTTTAATTGCATCTTCCGCTTTTGCATAGCAGCACTTAAATGCATCATCAAAGGCAGTGCCGGAATGGGTTTAATAAAATAGACTTTATTTCAGTGTAATTTTAAATCGAACACCATCGACTGTACTGATAAGGCATATCTGAGGAGTTGTGGGAGCTCCCACACAAAAACACAATCAGAGCTGCAAGGCAGCATGTGGTTCATCAAGTGCTGCCTAAAATATATACTGCAGCATAAGAGTTAATGAGCAGTAGCCATGTAGTCCTTAAGCTTTGATCTGGATTGAAAAAGCATTACGCTCATATGCTCCCGCCCGCCCTCTCTTTTTCTTTAAAATATTAAAAAATATCATGGAAACTGCTGTGATAGAGACAGCTGGTCCAAGTGGGCCTGAGCACAGCTGCATAAGTCAGCCTTTGCTGCCGCCTAGTGGAGGACAAAATGTTTTCTCGTGCAGACGAATTTGGATTGCTGAGTATTTTTGGTATGTGCGCATCTAGGGCTGCTGAACCTTGAGTGTTGATTAATGTTTCATGAGAAATCAGAAATTCCTGGCATACAAACTCAACTCACTCATGCTCTTTGATCTCAGTTTGGTGTGTGGGTTTGCGTGTTTGCGCGCGTGTTTGGAGAAGGAGCTACACGCTTTATAAATTCTGTCTTTGCAATGGAGTTACTTTGAGGTGAAGAGTGTTGGTCAGAAATCACAATCAGCCAACTAAAGTGGAAATGCCAGAATATTTACTATTATTTTTGAACAGTTTGTTTTAGAAGATGAGTTGAAACAATAATTAAGCAATTAGTGTTACCCTAATTGCTCTGCCTTTTAAAATGTCTTAAGAATAATATCTGTCACATTCTTTGAAGCTCACATCAGCCTGCTTAGCTCAGTCAAATACCAGAAGATGGTAGTTTTATAAGAACATAATATACATGATGCTTCATTTGAGTAGTTTTCTTTTCTAGGTGGATGCTGCTGTTGTCTTACATGCATGTCCACCAGAGGGCAGCATGGTTTCTTTTAAATAAACATTTTCGATAACGATCTTTTCAGGTTGTGTGGTAGTTTAAGCACTTCATTGTTCTTTAAAAACAAAAGACTTAAATGTCTGGCGTCTCTGATCAGGCGACATGTGAAGCTGCAGTGGGCCATCGCCTTAATTAATATTGATCCAATAACATGTCCTCTAAAGACAATTAAAACAGTAGATGTTGTATGATGTATGAATCTGACCCCTCATTACTGGCTTAGGAGACCAGACTCATTAACTGCGTATTGATCAAAGCAAAGACTGAGGGGCAGGCCAGCTGTTTGCTTTGTTCTGTAGACCACTTTGATGTCAGCTGCGCACGAAGCAGATTCGTTTTTCCATTTGATTAGGCACACGCACTAGGAAGCACTGTATTCTGTTAGACCTGTGACTGTTCTGATTATGTGTGTCCACACTGGAGGACTCGCTCCGATTCCCGATTACAGCAGAAATTGCACAAGGCTTTGGTTTTCAGCTTAATTCAAACAGTTGCACAAATAACACTTTGATGCAGTAACCGAGTCCTTCTCCCCTCTCTGCTGGTGAGGGGATCCATCGTTGTAAAATGTTAATGCTGGCTGTAATAACACTGCAGCATGAGAGATATTTCCTCTCACAAAAGCCACCTGTGTTCATTCACAGCACAAGTAACTCTGTCACAATGCGTGTTTACTAAATTGGTCATCTCCACCGTGCATATTTTGTTTGCTTCTGCTCGTCCATGTAGCTATAATCAGAGAATGCTTCTGCTAATGTTTGAAAATTCACTGTCATTAACTTGCCTTTTGTCTTTATTCATATGTTGACTGTTTCTGATGCGCAAGCAGAGAGCGTGTTTGCACACACAATACGACAAAGTTAGTTTGTAATAAACAGCACGGGCTGTGGGCTTCAGCAGAAAAGCTGCAATACTGGTCCCTTAATTAGAGGTTGGCATAGAAACACTCACCGGAGCAAAGCTAATAGCAAGCATAAAGTGGCTGTGCCTCAGCCTCTATTAGCTTATTGGTCCCATAGCGTCACCTGAATAGCCAGGCTTGTACGTGGCTATTGTTTAGCCGTTTTAAAGCAGCAGATTTTAAAAGTCATAATTTATCTTTGCTTAAAATTGACTCAATGAACAGAAAATTAATTGAGGACCTTTGTTATAATGGATACCAAACATTCCTTAGTAGCAGCATCTCTGATGAGAACTTTGATTTGATCTGTTGTAGCTTTGCACAGTGTACCACCTCCCATGACTTAGTTTTGTCCTTTTAAACACATTGTGTTTTTTCCTTTTCTTGGGACTATTTACACCAGCATGATATCATTTCCGTAAGGTTCAGAATAGGCTCGGCTTAATCTCCTAACTTTGCGCAGGAACCACACATCATCTTCTCATAAACGTCATTGTTCAGTAAATGGTTTGGTAGCTCCTCTCATGTGTGATTGACCTAACTGACTGATATATATATTTTTTTGCTCTGCTGAGAAAAGAGGGCTTCGGTGATTAATTACAGGTTCTGTGTATTTGTTTCGAATGAAAACACAGAGGCCCCATTTAAATTTGGTCAGACAATGTTTACACATTGGACAGACTCCTAGAGAAGGATCGATTGAAACCTTGTATACCGGCGTTGCCTCTGTTTTTGTGTGTTTATAGTGCTCTCTGATAAAATCTTCCTCCTTGTTGCTGTGTTGTGATGGGCTTGTTGCCTCTTAACCTAATATGGGGGTACCCTCTTTGTTAGGGGAAAGGTCCGTTTCTTTCCCACCTTTCTTTCTCTCGCTCTGTTAGTTTGTCGAGATCTCTTTCACTCCCTCTTCCTTCGTTTCTCTCGTGCTCTCCGCCGGTCAAGCCCTCCTCTCTCACATCTCTAAGTTTGCAGTTTGCACAGTCTAATCAGGATTGGAGCGCTCCCCCCCCCCCCCTTCCTTTCCTTCCGT
>VOQJ01015215.1:0-22507 GCA_015052665.1 Apistogramma diplotaenia
GACTACAGTGGACCAAGCTAGCTGAAAATGTCGTGGACTGCAGATATGTAGTCAGCAAACTGATCAAAGGCAATGAGTACATCTTCAGAGTGTCAGCTGTGAACCAGTATGGCACAGGAGATTCAACCCAGTCTGGTCCAGTCAAAATGGTTGATAGTTTCGGTAAGTTGATATTTTTTATGTGCTTTATCTTTGTATATTAAAAATATTCAAATAATAAAAGCTTAGCTATAGCAGCAGAACAAATCCTTGAAAATTACGAGGGATAGCAAAAAGTTCTAATGTTGATGTTTTCCCTGTTTTTGTTTCCCAGGCCCTCCTGGTCCACCCTCAACCCCAGAGATCGATAATGTCAGCAGGAATGCTGTCACCATTTCATGGAAAAGACCAGCACAAGATGGGGGAAGTGACATTAGAGGATATTGTGTAGAGAGGAAAGAGAGGAGAGGACTGAGGTGGGTCCGAGCCTGCAAGCGGACTGTCCCTGACCTGCGTTTTAAAGTGCAAGGCCTGAGCGAGGGAGTGGAGTACGAGTTTAGAGTCACTGCTGAGAACAAGGCTGGATTTGGAGAGCCGAGTGAACCATCACGCCCTGTCATGACAAAAGACATTGTCTGTAAGTAAAACTGTGACTTGCACTTAAAATTGCATCGCAGACATTCGAAAACACAAATCAAGCCTTGAAAATGTGAAATGACCTGTACTAAATTCTTTAAATTCTTGTTTTTGTGTTTATTAGATCCACCTGGCCCCCCATCCAACCCCAGAATTACAGAAACCACCAAAATCTCAGCCACCTTCACCTGGGGCCGACCACACTATGATGGCGGTCTCGAAGTAGAGGGGTACATTGTTGAATATAAAAAGGAAGGACATGATGATTGGGAGACAGAGACACAGTATCCACTGAAAGCCACTCAATATGTTATCGGCAAACTTCAAAAAGGAGGCAAATATCACTTCAGGGTTAGTGCTGTAAACTCTGAGGGAGTAGGCGAGCCTGCAGAGGTTGAGAAAGTGACTGAACTGGTGGACCAGGAGGTGTTGCCAGACTTTGAGCTGGATGCTGAACTCAGAAGAACACTGGTGGTTAGAGTTCGTGCTTCGATCCGCATGTTTGTTCCTATCCGGGGCCGCCCTGTCCCTGAAGTCACATGGAGCAAGGATGATACCAACCTGAAAACACGTGCACACATTGACACCACAGAGTCCTACACTCTTCTGGTTATTCCGGATTGCACAAGATATGATGCTGGAAAGTATCACCTCTGTCTGGAGAATGTTGCTGGAAAGAAGACTGGCTTTGTTAATGTGAAAGTTCTGGACACACCAGGACCGCCAGTCAATCTCAAACCCAGAGAGATCACTAAAAACAGCATCACCCTACAGTGGGAAATCCCCATAATTGATGGTGGTTCTAAGATTCATAACTACATCATTGAAAAAAGAGCAGCCACCAAGAAGGCCTATACAGTGCTTAGCACCACATGGCAGAAGTGTTCCATCAAAATTTCAGACCTCGAGGAGGGAGCTTACTACTATTTCCGTATCTCAGCTGAGAATGACCTAGGTGTAGGTGAGCCAGCTGAAACCCCAGTGCCAATCAGGGTGTCCCAGGCCCCCTCTACACCAGAGAACTTATATGTCACTGATGTTACCTGTGATAGTGCCAGCCTTGCATGGACTAAGCCCCTTCATGATGGTGGGAGCTTGATCACCGGATATGTCATTGAGGTCCAAAAGAAGGACACTGACCAGTGGGTCCATGTGGCCACCATTAAGGCTCTGGATTATACTGTTACAGATCTGATTGAGGGTGCTGAATATACCTTCCGTATAATGGCCGTCAATGCATCAGGCAGGAGTGATCCCCGTGAGAGCCGACCAGCTATTATCAAAGAACAGACTTCTGCTCCTTCATTTGACCTGCGCGGGGTCTATCAGAAGACTGTCATTGCTAAGGCAGGGGATCGGTTGAAGGTGGAGATTCCAGTTTTGGGCAAACCCAGGCCTGTGGTGTCATGGAAGAAGGGCGATACGGTGCTCAAGGAGACACAAAGAATGAACATTGAAACCACACTAACATCAACTATTCTCAACATCAGTGAGATCAAAAGGAAAGATGGAGGCCAGTATACTATGACTGGTAAGAACATGCTGGGTACCATGTCCGAGACAATCACAGTCCTGGTCCATGACATTCCTGGACCTCCAACCGGTCCCATTAAGCTGGAAGAGGTTTCATGTGATTACGTGCTGATGTCCTGGGATCCACCAGAAAATGATGGAGGTGTTCCCATCAACAACTATATTGTTGAAATGCGGGAGACCACTGGTACTTCATGGATGGAGCTGGCAGCTACAGTGATTCGCACCACATTTAAGGCAGCCAGACTCACTACTGGAACCCAGTATCAGTTTCGTGTCAAGGCCCAGAACAAATATGGCATTGGACCAAGCATTATCTCTGAACCAGTGTTAGCTGTCTATCCATTTGATGTTCCAAGCCAGCCAGGCACTCCTGTGGTCACATTTTTCAACAAGGATGCTATGACTCTTAGTTGGAATGAACCATCTTCTGATGGAGGCAGCCCCATTCTGGGCTATCACGTGGAGAGAAAAGAGAAAAACAGCATTCTGTGGCAGAGGATCAGCAAAGCTGCTGTTGTTGGAAATATCTTTAAATCAACAGGCCTTGTTGATGGAATTGCATATGAACACCGTGTTATTGCTGAAAATATGGCTGGCCTCAGCAAACCCAGCAAACCGTCTGAGCTCATGTACGCTCTGGACCCAGTTGACCAACCAGGCAGGCCGGTAGCATTGAACATTACCAGGCATGAGGTGACCTTGTTGTGGACCAAGCCAGAGGGAGATGGAGGATTTTCTATTACTGGGTACACTGTAGAGAGGAGAGAGATGCCCAATGGACGCTGGCTCAAAGCAAACTTCAACAACATTCTAGAAACCACCTACACAGTCAGTGGTCTGACTGAAGATGCAACCTATGAATTCCGTGTGTTTGCTAGGAACTCAGCTGGTGCTGTTAGTGCTCCATCCCAGCCATCTGAGGCTATCATGTGCAGAGATGACATTGAAGAGCCCCGGCTTGATGTAGATGTATCATATAGTAGCACTGTTGTTGTCATGGCAGGAGAGGTATTCAAGCTAGAGGCCAGTGTGACTGGAAGGCCACTCCCTTCTCTGGTATGGACCAAAGAAGGAAAAGAGCTTGAGGACACAGCCAAAATTGAGATAAAGACAACTGACTTCCACACAACTTTAATAAACAAAGATTCACTCAGGAGGGATGGTGGTACTTTCACTCTGACGGCCAGCAATCCTGGTGGCTTTGCTAAGTTCATATACAATGTCAAGGTGCTCGATAGACCAGGACCTCCAGACTCCCTCAGTGTATCAGATGTCACTGCTGAGAAGTGTGTCCTTAACTGGCTTCATCCAACACACGATGGCGGTGCCAAGATCGAGTACTTTATCATTCAGAGACGAGAGACCAGCAGGCTGGCTTGGACAAATGTGGCCACAGACCTTCAAGCAAATAGGTTCAAGGTCACCAAGCTTCTGAAGGGCAATGAATACATTTTTAGAGTCATGGCTGTTAACAAGTATGGAGTGGGTGAACCAAGGGAGTCTGAACCTGTCATCTGTGCCAACCCCTATGTTCCCAGTGACCCACCACAGCAGCCTGAAGTCACAATGATCACCAAGGACTCTATGGTTATCTGTTGGGATCGCCCTGAACATGATGGGGGCAGTCGAATCAACACATATATAATTGAAAGAAGGGATAAGACTGGGCTGCGCTGGGTGAAGTGCAACAAGAGGACTGTAACTGACTTGCGATTCAAGGTCTCAGGCCTCACAGCAGGACATGAATATGAATTCAGAGTTCTTGCTGAGAATAATGCTGGCCTAAGTCAGCCCAGTTTATCCAGTCCCTTCTACAAAGCCACTGACACCATCTTCCAGCCCGGACCTCCAGGGAACCCCCGAGTGCTGGACACAACTAAGTCTTCTATCACACTTGCATGGAACAAGCCTGTCTATGATGGTGGCTCTGAGATTACTGGTTACGTTGTGGAGACCTGCCTTCCTGAGGAGGATGAATGGACAATTCACACTCCTAAGAGTGGCTGGACAGCCACGTCATTCACCATCACTAATCTGAAGGAAAACCAAGAGTATAAAATCAATATCTCTGCCACTAATTCTGAAGGAGTGGGAGAGCCTGCTAGTGTTCCTGGAACCCCCAAGGCTGAAGAAAGACAGCTTCCGCCAGAAATTGAACTTGGAGCAGAACTGCGTAAGGTGGTCTGCATCAGAGCCTGCAGCACACTCAGACTTTTTGTCCCTATCAAGGGCAGACCAGCACCTGAAGTAAAATGGTCCAGAGAGCATGGAGAATCTCTAGATAAAGCTAACATTGAAATTACCCCATCATTCACCACTGTTCAGGTAGACAATGTTGACAGGTTTGATGGAGGTAAATACATTCTGACCATAGAGAATGCCTCAGGAAGCAAGACAGCCTTTGTTAATGTCAGGGTGCTAGATACTCCTGGAGCACCTCAGAATCTGATTGTCAAGGAAGTCACTAGAGATTCAGTTTCCCTTGTTTGGGATGCTCCTGTCATTGATGGTGGCTCCAGGGTCCGCAGCTACATTGTGGAGAAGCGCGAATCAACCAGAAAGGCTTATTCAACCGTCTGTGCCAGCTGCCATAAGTCTAGTTGGAAAGTTGGAGACCTAGAGGAGGGAAAGATGTACTTCTTTAGAATTTTGGCTGAGAATGAATATGGCATTGGCCTCCCAGTAGAGACTCTTGAACCAATCAAAGTATCAGAAAAGCCTCTGCCCCCAGGCAAAGTGTCGCTTCGTGACGTTACCAGCAACAGTGTCACATTAACTTGGGAAAAGCCTGACCACGATGGTGGAAGCAGAATCACTGGCTATATAGTTGAGATGCAAGGAAAGGGCAGTGAGAAGTGGACCCAGGTCATGGTTGTAAAAACCAATGAGGCTTATGTATCTGGCCTTATGCAGGGAGAGGAGTATATGTTCCGTATTTCAGCCGTTAATGAAAAGGGAGCCAGTGACCCACGCCCTCTCAGTGTACCTGTGGTTGCCAAGGACCTGGTCATCTCACCAACATTCAAACTCCTTTTCAGCACATTTAGTGTGCTAGCAGGGGATGATCTGAAGATAGATGTACCATATGCTGCCCATCCCAAGGCTACGGCAACTTGGCTCAAAGACGGTGTTGTTCTCAAGGAGACAACAAGAGTTAATGCAGAAGCCACAGACAAAAATCTTCTCCTTGTCATTAAGGAGGCTTGCAGAGATGATGTCGGATCATATACTGTCAAACTGGCTAACACAGCTGGAGAGGCATCTACAGATATTAGTGTTATTGTTTTAGATAAGCCTGGTCCTCCAACAGGCCCAATTAAGCTCGACGAGGTCACTGCTGACAGTGTGATCCTGTCCTGGGAGACACCACAGTATGATGGTGGTTGCAGCATTAATAACTACATTGTTGAGAAGAGAGACACATCAACCACTAACTGGCAGATTGTGTCAGCTACAGTGGCCAGAACCACTATCAAAGCAGCCCGTCTGAAAACTGGATCTGAGTACCAATTTAGGATTGCTGCAGAGAATAGATATGGCAAGTCCTCAGCCCTGTTATCTGAATCTATTATTGCTCAGTATCCTTTTGAAGTGCCGAGTTCACCACGTTCTGTTATGGTTCAGTCAACCACCAAGGAGAGCATGGTGGTTGTATGGGAGAAACCCAGCAATGATGGTGGAAGCAAGATTTTGGGCTACCACTTAGAGCTGAAAGAGAGAAACAGTATACTGTGGGTGAAACAGAACAAACAGCTTATCCCAGAAACCAGATTCAAAGCTGTTGGCCTAGAGGAGGGTATTGAATATGAGTTCAGAGTTTATGCTGAGAACATTGTTGGCATCAGCAAAGCCAGCAAAGTGAGTGAAATACAAGTTGCCAGAGATCCTTGTGACAGACCAGGAAAACCAGAAGCTGTCATTGTAACAAGAAGCCAAGTGACACTCAGATGGACCAAACCCCAGTATGACGGTGGTATCAAGATCACAGGCTACGTTGTTGAGAAGAAGGAGGGAGCTGGTCGCTGGATGAAGGCCAGTTTCACCAACGTCACTGAAACTGAATTTGTTGTCACAGGACTTACTGAGGATCAGACCTATGAATTCCGTGTCATCGCCAAAAATGCAGCAGGTGTCTTCAGCCAGCCGTCTGATTCTACTGGAGCTATCACTGCCAAGGATGAGGTGGACCCACCCAGGATTGACCTGGAAGCTAAATATTCCCAGGCCGTGGTGGTTAATGCTGGAGAGACATTTAAACTTGAGGCTGGTGTTTATGGTAAACCTGTGCCCACAATTCACTGGCTGAAAGACGGTCGAGAAATTACTGAAGCAGCTCGCTTAGAGCTCAAGAACACAGATTTTACAGCTTGTCTGGTTGTTAAAGAAGCCATCCGGGTTGATGGAGGTCAGTACGTGTTGCTCGTAAAGAATGTTGGGGGAGAGAAATCAGTTAACATTAACGTTAAGGTCTTAGACAGACCTGGTGCACCTGAAGGACCTATATCCATTTATGGAGTCACTAATGAGAAATGCTCCATTTCCTGGAAACCTCCCCTGCAAGATGGAGGAAGCGATGTTTCTCATTATATTGTTGAAAGGAGAGAAACCAGCAGACTGGTTTGGACTGTAGTTGAACCAAAAGTTCAGACACTGAATTTGAAGATCACCAAATTACTTCCTGGAAATGAGTATATTTTCAGAGTGATTCCTGTTAACAAATATGGAGTTGGCGAGCCTCTGGAATCTGATGCCATGGTTGCCAGAAATCCATTTGTCACTCCCAGCCCACCAACAGAGGTGGAGGTTTCCACAATAACCAAGGATTCTATGGTGGTGACCTGGGAGAGACCAACTAATGATGGTGGCAGCCCCATACAGGGATACGTTGTTGAGAAACGTGACAAGGATGGCGTGCGATGGACCAGATGCAACAAGCGCAATGTTAGTGAGCTGCGCTTTAGAGTGACAGGGCTCCTTGAAAACCATAGCTATGAATTCAGAGTTGCTGCTGAGAATGCTGCAGGTGTTGGCATGCCTAGTGCGCCAACAGTGTACTACAAAGCACTGGATCCTATCTTCAAACCAGGCCCACCAAATAACCCCAAGGTGGTAGACACATCTAGATCCACTGTTTCCCTGACATGGGGAAAACCCATCTATGACGGTGGCTGTGAGGTTCAGGCTTACATTGTGGAGGCATGTAACGGAGCATCTGATGAGTGGTTTATGTGCACTCCTCCCACAGGAATCATAGATACAAAATTTACTGTGAAAAAACTTCTGGAAAAGCATGAATACCAATTTAGAGTGTGTGCAATCAACAAGGTTGGCATCGGTGAGCACGCCAATGTTCCTGGAAAAATTCTTTTGGAGGAGAAGCTTGAAGCTCCCGATCTCGATCTTGATGCAGATATGAGAAAGATGATCAACATCAGAGCAGCAAGCACACTCAGGTTGTTTATTCCTGTGAGAGGTCGTCCAGCTCCGGAAGTTAAATGGGGCAAGGCTGACGGCGAGATTAAGGAAACTGCTCAGATTGACAATACAGCCAGCTATGCATCACTTGTCATTGAGAATGTTGACAGATTTGATAGCGGCAAGTACACCCTGACTGCCGAGAATGCCAGCGGAGTGAAATCAGTCTTCATAAGTGTCAGAGTCCTGGACTCCCCTGGTCCTCCAAATAACTTCATAGTGAAAGAGATTACTAAGAATTCTGTCACGCTCACATGGGAGCCTCCACATCTGGATGGTGGGTCAAAGATCAAGCACTATATTGTTGAGAAGCGTGAGAGTACCAGAAAAGTTTACTCTCCCATCACTACCTGCAACAAGATGTCATGGAAAGTCGAACCTCTTCCGGAGGGTGGAATCTTTTTCTTCAGAGTACTGGCTGAGAATGAATATGGTGTCGGTCTTCCTGCTAAGACTATAGAACCGGTTAAGGTATCTGAGAAACCTCAGCCACCTGGCAAGGTCAGTGTTCTTGACGTTACTCATAGCACTGTAACTCTAACTTGGGAAAAGCCTCAGCACGACGGTGGTAGCAGAATCACCAACTATGAAGTTGAATTGGCTCCCAAGGACAGTGAAGTTTGGTCTGTATGTGCTAGCGTGAAAGGACTGGAGACAATAGTCACAAATCTTCTTAAGGGAGAGGAGTACCAGTTCAGAGTTGTTGCTGTAAATGACAAGGGCAAAAGTGACCCAAGACAACTGGTTCATTCGGTTGTAGCAAAGGATCTCATTATTGAACCTGCCGTTAGACCCAAGGTAAGCTCTTACAGTGTCCAGGTGGGGTACGACCTCAAGATAGAGGTCCCAATTGCTGGTCACCCCAAGCCAGTAGTCACGTGGACCAAGGATGGAGTAGCCCTTAAGCAGACCACCAGAGTCAATGTCACTGACTCAGCAAATAATACCACTCTTACCATAAAGGATTCTACAAGAGATGATGCAGGCATGTACAGTATCAATGTCACCAATGCCCTTGGTTCAAAGGATGCCACTGTTGAAGTGATCACCTTGGACAAACCAGGTCCACCAACAGGCCCCGTAAAACTGGAGGATATTAGTGCTGAGAGCATGACTCTCAGCTGGGAACCTCCTACATATACAGGTGGCTGTCCAATCTCCAACTATGTGGTGGAGAAAAGAGACACAACTACAACCAACTGGATGGTTGTTTCTGCCACTGTAGCTAGAACCACACTAAAAGTCAGCAATCTGAAGACGGGCACTGAGTACCAGTTTCGAATTTATGCTGAAAATAGATATGGAAAGAGTTATGCAATTAATTCAGAGCCTGTTGTGGCACAGTATCCATTCCAGGAACCAGGCCCACCAGGGACACCGTTTGTTTCTTCTTACACTAAAGACTACATGGTAGTGGAGTGGCATAAACCCCCAGTTGATGGTGGCAGTGCCATTATGGGCTATCATCTCGAAAGGAAAGAGAAGAACAGTATCCTCTGGACAAAGATAAACAAAATGCTCATCCAAGATTGCAGATTCAAATCTACTCCGCTTGAAGAAGGCATTGAGTATGAATACAGAGTCTATGCAGAGAATATTGTTGGCATTGGTGAATGTAGCAAAGTATCTGAGGTTTATGTTGCCCATGATCCATGTGATCCTCCCGGCCGCCCTGAGGCTGTGATTGTGACCAGGCACTCGGTGAAGCTCAGGTGGACGCCTCCACAGTATGATGGTGGAAGTTTAGTTACTGGTTATCTAGTAGAGAAACGTGACCTTCCTGAAGGAAAGTGGATGAAGGCTAGCTTCGCAAACATTATTGAACATGAATTCACAGTTACTGGCCTGAACGAAGATAACAAATATGACTTCAGAGTAATTGCAAAGAATGCTGCTGGTGCTGTCAGCAAGCCCTCTGAGAGCACAGGATCCATAACTGCTAAGGATGAAGTTGTCCCACCTCAGGCTGAGACGGATCCTATGTACAACCAGACCCTTGTTATAAATGCTGGAGAGACATTCAGTCTGGAGGCCAGTGTGGAGGGAAAGCCCATTCCAACTGCTCAGTGGTTCAAGGGAAATGTTGAAGTTGAAAATTCAGCTAGAGCCGAGATCAAAAACACAGATTTTAAAGCTTTGCTTGTTGTGAAGGATGCTATCAGAGTGGATGGTGGACAGTACACTCTGGTTCTGACAAATGTGGCAGGAAGTAAAACTGTCCCCTTCAGTGTGAAGGTTCTGGACAGACCAGGGCCCCCAGAAGGACCTCTTACTATCAGCAATGTTACTGAGGAGAAATGCTCACTGTCATGGCTGCCACCCAGGCATGATGGAGGAGCCAGCATTTCTCACTACGTTATTCAGAAGAGAGAAACTAGTCGCTTGGCCTGGACTGTGGTCTCCAGTGATTGTGGAGCTACCATGTTCAAGGTTACAAAACTACTGAAGGGAAATGAGTATATCTTCAGAGTCATGGCCGTCAACAAATATGGCATAGGTGAGCCTCTTGAATCAGCACCAGTGATCATGAGAAATCCATTTGTTGCACCTGGATCACCGCGGGAGCTTGAGATCACGAACATTACCAGGGACTCTATGACCGTGTGTTGGAACCGTCCTGAGACCACTGGAGGCAGTGAGATTGTTGGCTACATTGTTGAGAAGAGAGACAGAGCCGGAGTGAGGTGGACTAAGTGCAACAAACGCAGAGTGACAGACTTGCGTTTCAGAGTAACAGGACTGACTGAGGACCATGAATATGAATTCAGATTATCTGCTGAGAATGCAGCTGGAGTGGGCCAGCCAAGTCCACCAACTCCCTATCTCAAAGCATGTGACCCCACTTTTGAGCCAGGCTGTCCCACCAATGTCCATATGGTAGACACCACTAAAGACTCCATTACTGTGGCTTGGCATAGGCCTATTTATGATGGTGGCTGTGAGATTCAAAGCTACGCTGTGGAAATTACCAAGGCTGAGGAGGAGGAATGGACCATATGCACCCCACCTTCTGGAGTCAGTGGTACTAAGTTTACCATCAAAAAGTTGATTGAACACCAAGAATATAAGGTGCGCATTTGTGCCATCAATAAGGTGGGTGTTGGTGAGCCCACTGAGATCCAGGGAGTAGTTAAACCTATGGATAAGATTGACCCTCCAGAAGTGATTCTGGATTCAGAGCTGAGGAAGGGAATAGTCGTCCGTGCAGGAGGCTCAATGAGAATCTGCATTCCATTCAAAGGTCGCCCTGCTCCTGAGATAAGCTGGGCCAAGGAGGATGGAGAACTGCCTAGTAAAGTTCAGATTGAAACTGGTGAAGATTACACGCAGCTCTCAGTTGACATCTGTGACAAATATGATGCTGGAAAGTATATCCTCAACTTAGAAAATAGCGCTGGCACCAAATCAGCTTTTGTTTCTGTTAAAGTGCTGGACACCCCAGGAGCTCCTTTAAATCTAACAGTAAAAGACATTAAAAGGGAAAGTGTCACTCTGACCTGGGAGCCTCCTCTTATTGATGGTGGTGCAAGAATCAAGAATTACCTTGTTGAACAGCGTGAGTCCACACGGAAGGTTTACTCTAATGTAGACAACAAGTGCACAAAGACAAGCTACCGTTTTACTGGCCTTAAAGAGGGAACTATCTACTATTTCAGAGTCTTAGCAGAGAATGAGTTTGGTGTGGGACAGCCAGCTGAGACAGAAGAATCAGTAAAGACTTCTGAGCCACCCCTGCCTGTGGGCAAGGTCACTTTGACTGATGTGACAAAAACAACTGCTTCACTGTCCTGGGAGAAGCCAGTTCACGATGGAGGTAGCAGAATCATTGGTTACTATATTGAGATGCAGCCCGTGGGCTCCGAGGAATGGGTGGTAGCAGCCACAAGCAAAACTTGTGAAGGCACTGTCACAGGCCTCAGTGCAGGACACGAGTACCTATTTAGAATCTCAGCCTTCAACGAGAAGGGCAAAAGTGACCCCAGACCTTTGGCTCTGCCAGTCATTGCTAAAGATGTAACTATTGAGCCTAAATTCAAAATGCAATTTAACACTTACAGTTTACAGAATGGGGAGGATTTGAAGATTGAGATTCCTGTGATTGGGCGACCTGTTCCCAAGGTTGAATGGAAGAAGGACGGACAAGCTCTTAAGGAGACAACAAGGTTAAATGTATCAAGCTCGCCATCATCTACTAAGCTGTACATCAAAGATGCAAATAAGGAGGACTCTGGTAAATACACTGTCACAGCCACCAGCAGCATTGGAACAGCTACAGAGGAGATTACTGTTGTTATTCTTGATAAGCCTGGTCCACCCACAGGCCCAGTAAAGATAGAGGAGGTGAGCTCTAATTATGTCAGTCTCGCCTGGGAGCCACCAGAATATACCGGAGGCTGTCCAATCAATAATTACATTGTGGAGAAGAGAGACACTACCACCACAGCTTGGCAGATTGTTTCTGCTACTATTGCCAGGACAACTATCAAAGTCACCAATTTGAAGACTGGCATTGAGTATCAATTCAGAGTGTCAGCTGAAAATCGGTACGGGAAGAGTTCTTCCATTGTCTCACCTCCGGTTATTGCTCAGTATCCATTTAATGAGCCTGCTGCCCCAGGAACACCAGTCATTTCTTCTGCAACCAAGGATAGCATGGTTGTTGAGTGGAAACCTCCTCTCAACAATGGAGGCAGTCCAATACTTGGCTATCACCTTGAAAGAAAAGAGAAGAACAGCCTTTTGTGGACTAAACTAAACAAGCTTCTGATTCCAGACGCACGTTTCAAAACTACAGAACTAGAAGAAGGGATTGAGTATGAATTCAGAGTTTATGCCGAAAACATTGCTGGCCTCAGCCCAGCTAGCAAACTGTCTGAGAGCACTGTAGCAAGGGACCCTTGTGACCCACCAGGAACTCCTGAGGCTATTGAAATCACTAGAAACCATGTGACCCTCCAGTGGACCAAGCCCCAGTATGATGGAGGGAGTGTCATTACTGGCTATGTGATTGAGAGAAGGAAGCACCCAGACACCCGCTGGATGAAGGCCAGCTTCACCAGTATCATTGATACGCAGTTTACGCTTACTGGTCTGACTGAAGACTGTGTCTATGAGTTCAGAGTCTTTGCCAGAAACGCTGCTGGCATTTCGAGCCGTCCCTCTCAGAGCACAGGAGAAATTACTGCCAAAGATGAAATTGAGGCTCCCTCAGCCACTATGGATTCAAAATTCAAAGATCTGACTGTTGTTCATGCAGGTGAGACATTTGTAATTGATGCCGATTACACTGGAAAACCTCTGCCTGAGGTAATTTGGTTAAAGGATGGAAAGGAGATTGACAAAACCACACCGAGAATGGAGATTAAGACCACACTCACACGCAGCATCCTGACAGTCAAGGATTGCATCAGAGTGGATGGTGGCCACTTTGTCCTTAAACTTATTAACGTGGGAGGAGTCAAGATGATCCCAGTCAATGTCAAAGTTCTGGATAGACCAGGTCCTCCAGATGGACCACTAGAAGTCAAAGGGGTCACAGCTGAGAAATGCTATCTGCACTGGAATCATCCATCACATGATGGTGGAGCTAGCATCTCTCACTACATCATTGAGAAGAGAGAGACCAGTCGTTTGTCATGGACTGTGGTTGAGCCCAAGATCCAGGCAATCAGCTACAAAGTCACAAAACTATTGCCTGGCAATGAATACATCTTCAGAGTTACTGCTGTGAATAAATATGGGGTTGGTGAGCCTTTAGAATCAGAGCCCGTTGTTGCTCGTAACCCCTTCACCACTCCCAGTCCACCCTCAACCCCTGAGATTAGTGCTGTCACTAAAGAATCCATGGCGCTTACCTGGGAGAGGCCCGAGAGTAATGGAGGAGCTGAGATTGAGGGATATATCCTTGAAAAACGTGATAAGGATGGCATCAGATGGACTAAATGCAACAAGAAGAGGCTGAATGACCTAAGATTCAGATGCACTGGTCTCACAGAGGGGCATTCCTATGAATTCAGGGTTTCAGCTGAAAATGCTGCAGGCATAGGAAAACCTAGTGCACCAACTCAATACATCAAGGCCTGTGATGCCATTTATCCACCAGGACCCCCAAGTAACCCAAAGGTCACTGACCATTCAAGTACTACAGTTTCTCTCTCCTGGTCCAGGCCTATCTATGATGGTGGTGCACAGATCAGTGGCTATATCATTGAAGTCAAAGAGGCTACAGATGATGAATGGATCATTTGCACACCACACACTGGTATCCAAGCCACAAAGCACACAGTAAAGATGCTGAAGGAGAATACAGAGTACAACTTCCGCATAAGTGCTGTTAACTGCGAGGGAGTAGGAGAGCACGTCGACCTGCCTGGTTCTGTGATTGCTGCAGAGAAGCTAGAGGCTCCTGAAATAGAACTAGATGCTGATCTAAGGAAGATGGTCAATGTTCGTGCCTCTGCCACCTTGCGTCTGTTTGTGACAATCAGAGGAAAGCCTGAGCCTGAGGTCAGATGGTCAAAGGCCGATAGCACTCTAAATGAACGTGCCCAAATTGAAGTCACAAGCTCTTACACAATGCTGGTGATTGAGAATGTTGACAGATTTGACACTGGCAAATATGTACTGAACCTTGAAAACCTCAGTGGCTCTAAATCAGCCTTCATCAATGTCAGAGTTCTGGACTCTCCAAGTGCTCCTACCAACCTTGAAGTTAGAGATGTTAAGAGAAATTCTGTGTCCCTCTCTTGGGAGCCTCCTCTGATTGATGGTGGAGCTAAGATATCACATTATATTGTGGAGAAGAGAGAACAGAAGAGAATGGCTTTCACCAGTGTTTGCACCAACTGTGTCAGAAATGCCTACATTATTTCAGACCTGCAGGTGGGAGGCCGATACTATTTCCGTGTGTTAGCTGTGAATGAGCTTGGAGTAGGTCTGCCTGCCTCCACAGATCAAGTTAAGGTGTCTGAGGCTCCTCTGCCTCCTGGTAAGATTGTAGTGGTTGACATTACTCGTCATACTGTCACCCTCTCCTGGGAGAAACCCGATCATGATGGAGGCAGTAAGATTACAAACTATATTGTGGAGATGCAGCCCAAGGGAGATGACAAATGGACCGTGTGTAGTGAAGTCAAAGCACTGGAAGGTACCATTGTTGGACTCGCAACTGGAGAAGAATACTCTTTCAGGGTGATTGCTGTGAATGATAAGGGCAGAAGTGACCCCAAGCCACTAGCTACCCCTGTGGTGGTAAGGGACATCACAATGGAGCCCATTATCAACCTCTTGTTCAGCACATACAGTGTAAAAGCTGGTGATGATTTGAAAATTGATGTTCCCTTCAGAGGCAGACCTCATCCTGAGGTGTGCTGGAAGAAGGATGGCCAAATGCTTAAGGAGACAACCAGAGTAAATGTTTCTACTTCAAAAACCTCGTCCAAGATTGTCATCAAGGATGCCAACAGGGAGGATGTAGGAAAGTACGAGATTGCCCTGACAAACTCAGTTGGGACTAAGACAGCTGAAATCTCAGTTATAATTCTTGACAAACCTGGCCCACCAAGCAACATTAAAGTGGATGAGGTGAGCGCTGATTTCGTCACTCTGTCTTGGGATGCACCAACCTACGATGGTGGTTGTCAGATTAACAACTATGTAGTGGAGAAAAGAGACACTACAACTACCACATGGCAAATTGTGTCAGCCACAGTAGCCAGAACATCAATAAAGGTTTCTCGACTTAATCAGGGGACAGAGTACCAGTTCCGCATTGCAGCTGAGAACCGTTATGGGAAGAGTCCTGCCATTGATTCTGCTCCTGTTGTTGCTCAGTATCCATTTGAGCCTCCTGGCCCTCCAACCAACCTCCACGTTGCCAGCGCCACCAAAACTGGTATGCTCGTGGTATGGGGCAGGCCTGCAAGCGATGGTGGAAGCCCTGTAATTGGTTATCACATTGAAAGCAAGGACCAAAGCAGCATCTTGTGGACCAAGGTCAACAGAGGCCTGGTGACTGAGAACCAGTTTAAGATGACAGGCACTGAAGAAGGTCTGTTCTATCAGTTCAGAGTCTACGCTGAAAATATTGCTGGTATTGGTCCATGCACTAAAGCAAGCGACCCTGTGGCAGCCAGGGATCCATGTGAAGCTCCACGTAATCTCAGAGTCACAAACATTACTAGAAACTCAGTTTCTCTCTTTTGGGAGAAACCCGAGTATGTTGGTGGTGCAAAAATTACCGGTTACATTGTTGAGAATCAAGAACTTCCCAACGGTCGCTGGCTGAAATGCAACTTCACCAATATACAAGACACTTATTTTGATGTCACAGGTCTCACAGAAGATGTCCAGTACAATTTCCGTGTTATTGCTAAAAATTCTACAGAGCAATTGAGTGCTCCCTCAGAAAGCACTGGTCCTGTCACTGTCAAGGATGATATAGACCCTCCCACCATAATCATGGAAGATAAATTCAGACAAATGGTTGTCATTAAGGCTGGAGAAATCATTAGAATTGATGCTGAAATCACTGGGCGTCCACTCCCAGTTGTTTCATGGTCTAAGAATGGAAAAGAGATTGAGGCCAAGGCCAGATGTGAAATCACCTCCACCAACTTCACAACCACACTGATTGTCAGAGATGCTATCAGAAGAGACTCTGGCCAGTATGTCCTGACTCTGCACAATGTAGCTGGAACCAGATCTGTGGCTGTCAACTGTAAGGTTTTGGACAGACCTGGACCTGCCTCAGGACCTTTGGCAGTTTCTGGTCTCACAGCAGAGAAATGCACCCTGTCATGGGGAGTACCTCAGGAAAATGGTGGTGCTGAAATCATGCACTATATTGTGGAGAAACGGGAGACCAGTCGTCTTGCCTGGACTCTTGTGTATGGTGACATGAAGGCAACTACATGCAAAGTGACTAAATTGCTCAGAGGAAATGAGTACATCTTCCGAGTTCGGGGAGTCAACAAATATGGGGACGGTGAGCCCCTGGAGAGTGAGCCAACAAAGGCCACTGATCCATTCACTGTGCCTGCAGCTCCCACTAATGTCCAGGTCACCGCTGTTACAAGTGAGGCAATGACCATTTGTTGGGAAAGACCTGTTTCTGATGGTGGCAGCAGTATCTCTGGCTATGTAATTGAGAAGCGAGAGAAGACTGGCCTTCGCTGGTGCCGTGTCAACAAGAAACCTGTTTATGACCTTCGAGTGAAAGCTTCACACCTTCGTGATGGCTGTGAGTATGAATACAGAGTTTTCGCAGAGAATGCTGCAGGCCTTAGTGCTCCTAGCACTCCTTGTCCACTCACCAGGGCAGAAGATCCACAGTTCCTGCCCTCACCTCCCGCTAAGCCCAAAATAATTGACTCTACAAAGACTACAGCCACACTTTCATGGAATAAGCCACTTTTTGATGGTGGAGCACCTGTCACTGGTTACAGAGTAGAATACAGAAAGACATCAGATGATGAATGGATCGTTGGAGTACAGAACACCAAAAACACTGAGTTTACAGTGGTGGGACTAACACCTGGAGCTGAATATGTGTTTGTTGTCAAGTCCATTAACAAAATTGGAGTGAGTGAGCCCAGTCCTGAGTCAGACAAACAGATTGCCAGAGAAAGAGTGGAGGAACCAGTCTTTGATGTTAGCAATGAAATGAGAAAGACTCTTATTGTAAAGGATGGAAGCTCCTTCACCATGACAGTGCCTTTCAGAGCCAAACCAGTCCCTACTGTTACTTGGACTAAGCCTGATGTTGACCTTAGAGTTCGTGGAGTAATTGATACCACAGACACCTTCACCTCAATCACCTTAGAAAAAGCAACTCGCAACGACTCTGGAAAATACACTGTCACGCTGTCAAATGTAGCTGGTACCTCTTCGTTGACTCTCACTGTTCGAGTTCTGGACTCACCTGGACCTCCTGTTCATATAGAGGTCAAGGAAGTCACAAAGACTTCTGCTACTGTAACCTGGGACACTCCGGAGATTGAGGGAGGAGGACCAGTCAAGAATTACCTTGTTGATTACCGTGAGGCTAGCAAGAAAGGTTGGACGAGACTGACTGACACGTGCCACAGACTGACCTACAAGGTGACAGACCTGCAGGAGGGAGGGGTCTACTACTTCAGAGTGACAGGCGAGAATGAATATGGTGTTGGTGTTCCTGCTGAGACTAAAGAGGGAACCAAGATCACAGGTACTAAATCTTGTGTTGCTCATTTTTTATTGCTGATGTAGATGTAGCAAGAATTTTTTTTCATTAACATACATCATATCTTCTTCATCCAGAAAGACCAAGTCCGCCACCAAAACTAGGCGTAACTGATGTCACCAAGGAAAGTGTCTCCTTGGCTTGGGCCAAGCCAGAACAAGACGGCGGCAGCAGAATTACTGGCTACCTAGTAGAAGCACTGGAGAAAGGACAAGAGAAGTGGGTTAAATGTGGCGTAACGAAGTCCATCCACTTCACGGTGTCCGGTCTGAGGGAGAATGCTGAGTACTTCTTCAGAGTCAGAGCTGAGAACCTTGCTGGATTTAGTGATGTTAAGGAAATGACTACTCCTGTAGTGGTCAAAGACCAGCTTGGTAAGCTATCATAATAATCAGAAAGTGCCATGCAGTTAATAAATACTTCAACGAATTTCTCCTGTTGTAACTCTCTTTGGTATCTTTTTGTTCTAGAATCTCCTGAGATCAACATGAAGGACTTCCCCCACAACACGGTTTATGTTAGAGCTGGATCTACCCTCAAATGTGAGATTCCACTGACGGGCCGGCCTTTACCTAAAGTGACGCTGTCCAAGGATAACGTGGTGCTCAAGTCAACAATGCGGTTTAACTCTGAAGTCACTCCTGACAGCATCAAGATTACTCTGCGTGAGAGCATTGCTGGAGACTCAGGCCGTTATGATATCACTGCCTCCAACTCCAGCGGAACCATGAAGACCTATGTAAATATTGTGGTTCTTGACCGCCCCAGTGCCCCACTTGGACCAGTGGAACTGTATGATGTCACAGAAGACAGTGTGAGCCTAATGTGGCTCCCACCAGCATATGATGGTGGCAGCCCAATCACCAACTACATCATCCAGAAGCGGGAGACAACAACGGCCAACTGGATAGATGTGTCCTCAGCTGTGGCTCGCTGCACCATGAAGATTATGAAGCTCACCACTGGCCTGGAGTACCAGTTCAGGATCAGGGCAGAGAACAGATATGGAATCAGTGAACACATTGATTCACCAACTGTCGCTGTCAACCTTCCTTACAGTAAGCACTTTTTGTTTTACTTGTAAATGTATAATTTTTGCTACTCATTCTTTACACCTGTACATTATGAACATTTGTAAACTCTGCTTCTTATCCTCCAGCTATTCCAGATGCCCCATCTACTCCAGAAATCACTGCTGTAACCAGGGAAAGCATCACTATAGCCTGGAAGGAGCCCAAGTCAGATGGAGGCAGCCACGTGTTTGGCTACCATCTCCAGATGAAAGACAGGAATAGCATCCTTTGGCAGAGAGTCAACAAAACGGTGATCCGTGCCACACACTTTAAGGTCACCAACGTAAATGCAGGACTTATTTATGAGTTCAAGGTGGTAGCAGAGAACGCTGCTGGAGTCAGTGCTTTCAGCAAGACTTCTGATGCAGTGTTGGCCATTGATGCCTGCGGTGAGTTAAGAAAGTCAATAAGACACCTAAAAAAATCTAGGACTTGACATTTTTCTGTAATGTTAAATGAATTGTCACTGTCTGTTCCTTTAGAGCCACCTAGCAACTTGCGCATTACTGACATCACTAAGAACTCCATTAGCCTGGCCTGGCAGAAGCCCGAGTACGATGGTGGATCCCCCATCACTGGTTACGTCATAGAGAAGAGAGAGGGTGTTAGTTCCAAATGGTCTAAGACCAACCTCACCAATGTCACAGACACCCGCTTCATTGTGACTGGCCTCACCCAGGATGAAACGTACGAGTTCAGAGTCATGGCCAAGAATGCAGTGGGTTCAGTGAGCAACCCATCTATGACTGCTGGACCAGCCACGTGTGTGGACACTTATGGTGGGCCTTTTTCCTGATATTTTTTAATACAATCATTTTTTCTGCAATTCATTTCCACGTTCTGGCATGCTCTACCATCTGCAATATACAGATCTATCAAATTTGAACACACCTTGTTTTCTAATTTATCATCCAGGTGCCCCAGAGATTGACATCCCTCATGAATACCTTAATGAAATCAAGTACATGGCTGGCTCTAATGTGGAACTCAAATTTAACATCAAGGCCAAACCTGCTCCCACTATTGAGTGGTTTAAAGATGGCAGAGAGCTTACCCCCACTTCTCAGCTCTCTTTCAAACACACTTTCGAGTCCACGGCTGTGTTCCTGAGGGAAACCACTCGTCTCAACTCTGGAACCTATGAAGTCAAGGTGAAGAACTCCCTTGGATCTTCCTGTGCCCTTGTCAGGCTGCTCATTCAAGGTATTTCTTTATTTTCTTTGAATAAGATGTATTATATATAAAGAATACACCATGACTTAAATGTTTACCTTCTTTAACCAGACAAGCCAGGCCCCCCTGCAGGAGAGATTCAGCTCAAGAAGGTGACAGCTGACAACATCACCATAATGTGGTCCCCACCTGCTGATGAAGGTGGCGCCATGGTAACACATTACATCGTTGAAAAGAGGGAGACCAGCAGGGTAATGTGGTCCATTGTGTCAGAGAAACTGGTGGACTGCATCGTGAATGTGCCCAGACTCATAAAGGGTAACGAGTACATCTTTAGAGTCCGTGGGGTCAACAAGTATGGCGTCGGAGACCCACTGGAGTCTGAGCCTGTTATTGCCAAGAATGCATATGGTAAGCAAGTAGAATAAACTCACCATCCGTACATTAAGTACACCTGAGCGTGTTGGTGTTCACAAAGTTTGCTGCTTCAGTGTTTTCAGATATTTCTGTGGTATACTGTAGTGCAGTTACAAGCATATCATATATTTCAGAGGCTTTTGTCAACAGTTACATTAAGTTAATGCACAAAATCAGTAATCAAGACTTCTGCAAGTCCTCCTGGCATGCTGTCAGTCAGCTTCTGCGCCTGACTGTTAGCTGAGTGGGTCTCAGTGCTTCAGTGCTTGAAGTTTGACCACAAGTTCTTGGTGGGATTAAAGGAATGAGGTCTGGGGAGTTTCCCGGCTGTGGACCAAAAATATCAGTGTTTTCATCACTTTAGCTTCAGCAACCCAGTCGTGGATGGTTACCGTTCTTTATTCATGGCTATGTTCTTAGTAAGCCCCACACATGACCTGATGTAACCTTACCATCAGCAATATCCATACCTGCAAAGCCCTTTCTGTGTAAAACAATGATGACAGCAGGTGTTTATTTGCAGGAAGGAACTATCCTCCTTTCAAAGCATCCACTCTGTTATTTGAACTCATTAAGTAACCAAAGTAATCTCTAGCCTTGCCCCCATCAGCACTCTGTTAATGAGACTTTCACTGAAGTAAAATCAGCAGTTCATCTGATCACTCTTCATAACATTCTGCAGTATGTGCACATACTTGTGTAATTCTAAGAACCTTTGACCATGGCTGTGTGCAGGGTGTCAGAGTAAGAAAGAGAAAGATGTGGATATCAAGTTTCTTCATAAACAATGTTAAACTTATAAGCTCTTACTCTGACTTTGGACAGTACCTCCCAGTGAGCCATCCAAGCCTAAAGTTAGTATGATCACCAAGTCCACGATGACAGTGACCTGGGAAAGACCAGCGGTGGATGGAGGCAGTGATATTGATGGGTACTACCTGGAGAAAAGGGAGAAGAAGAGTCTACAATGGTTCAAGGTTTGTTTCCTGGCCTGTATCTAAAAACTTCAAGCACGAGTGTACGGCAGGTGTTACCTTCATAACTTCCATTTTTCTATCCAGGTGGTGAAGGGCACCATCAGAGACACCAGGCAGAAAGTCGCCAACCTGGTGGAGAACAATGAGTACCAGTACCGAGTTTGTGCTGTCAACAAGGCCGGTGCAGGAAACTACTCTGAGCCTTCTGACCTCTATAAGGCCTACGATCCCATAGGTATTTGACTTTCATTAGCAGTAAGCCTCATGTCTGCATTTGAGGAATTTATGTTTGGGATTATCCTTTTGTCTTCTCCAGATCTACCTGGTGAACCCACGAAGCTGCATGTGGTTGACTCCACAAAGACCTCTATCACCCTTGGATGGGAGAAGCCTGTCTATGATGGTGGCAGTGAAATTACACACTACATTTTGGAACAGATGAATACAGAGGACAAAGAATGGGTGATGACCAACCCACAAGTCAAGACGTGTGAGTACGTGGTGTCCCACCTCAAACCTGGCACCTACTACTTCTTCAGAGTATCTGCTGTCAACTGCAAGGGCAAAGGAGAAGACATCAAGATGTACCAGCCTGTGCAAGCCAAGGACATATTAGGTTTGTATTGATATGGTTCCCTTTATGGCACAGGACATTAGTCTTGAGACTGATCGAGAATACTATCAAAATAATCATCTTTTCTTTGTTGTAACAGAGGAGGCTGATTTGGATTTGGATGTTGCCATGACAACTCAATACACAGCAAAGGCTGGCCGTAACTTGGAAGTATTTATCCCCCTGAAGGGACGTCCTACACCTAATGTCACCTGGCGCCGTGGTGACCGTAACATGTCTGGTGACAACCGCTACACAATCACCAGCACTGAGAGAGCCACTACACTCCTTGTCCCCAAGATTACCCGGGATGACTGCGGAAAGTACGTGCTGGAGATTGAGAATGGTGTTGGAGAACCCAAGATAGTTACCATTTCTGTCAAGGTTCTGGACAGTCCATCCACCT
>VOQJ01015215.1:22527-34324 GCA_015052665.1 Apistogramma diplotaenia
TCCATCCACCTGCCAGAAACTGATGATCAAGAACGTGACAAGAGGAAAGCTGACGCTGAGCTGGGAGCCTCCTCTCATTGATGGTGGCTCCCCTGTGACTAATTACATTGTTGAGAAGAAGGCCTCCACCATGAAGGCTTATCAGGTGATTACTGATGAGTGTTTAAATACAAGTTACAAGGTGTCAAGCCTGGAGGAAGACGTAGCTTACTTCTTCCGCGTGTCTGCTCAAAATGAGTTTGGTGTGGGCGACACTTGTGAGACCACTGAGGCCGTCAGAGCAACAGAAACGCCAGGAGGTGTCAAAGATTTGGTTATGGTGGACTCCACAAAGACCTCTGTCACCCTGCAGTGGAGCAGACCTGACCATGATGGTGGCAGCCACATCACTGAATACATCATCGAGAAGAGAGCCCAGGAGGAGGTCAACTGGTCTCTAGGTGCTAAATGCAAACGCTGTAGTTGTGAAGTGACAGGACTCAGGGAAAATGCTATCATGGATTTCAGGGTGTTTGCAAAGAATGAGAAAGGCAACAGTGACTTCTCTCAGGTTGGTCCGATCACAGTGATGGACCTCATCATTCCACCTGAAGCCAGCCTCACTGATTATCCCAATGGAGAGCTTGCTGTCCGCATAGGTCAGAACATCCACATTGAGTTACCATTCAAGGGAAAACCAATTCCTGCAATCAGCTGGCTGAAGGATAATTTCCCACTAAAGGAGAGTGAGAAGGTACGCTTTAGGACCACTGAAAACAAGACTTCAGTTATAGTCAGAGGGGTTAAGAAAGAGCATGCTGGACAGTACACCTTGGTTCTGGACAACAGAGTTATCAAGAACTACTTTGACATCAATGTGATCACGCTGGGTCCCCCTTCAGTGCCTACTGGCCCCATCCGCTTTGATGAAATAAAAGCTCAGACCATTATTATCTCCTGGGATGAGCCCAAGGAGGATGGAGGTGGTGAGATCACCTGCTACAGTGTGGAGAAACGTGAAACCTCCCAGGCCAACTGGAAGATGGTCTGTTCCAGTGTTGTCAGGACTACCTTCAAGATTCCTAACCTGGTGAAAGGAACCCATTACCAGTTCAGAGTGCGTGCAGAGAACAAGTATGGGGTCAGTGAGCCACTCGTTTCCTCAGAGGTTATTGCCCAGCACCAGTACAAACCTCCAGGTCCCCCAGGAAAACCAGTTGCCTACAACATCACCAGTGACGGAATGACAATCAGGTGGGAGGCCCCAGGTTTTGATGGGGGTTCCCCCATTTTGGGTTATCATGTTGAGAAGAAGGACAGGAACAGCCTCTTGTGGCAGAAGGTGAATTCCACAATCATCTCCAACAGAGAGTACAGGATCATTGGTCTCATGGAGGGTCTGGAGTACTCCTTCAGAGTCTATGCGGAGAACAATGCTGGACTCAGCCTTGTCAGTGAACAGAGCAAACATGCACTTGCTATGTCCCCTGTTGGTAAGTACTGTTGGCCAGCACATCTATCTGTGTTCAGGCACAGCTTTGTATATACAGATTTTAGACATTGTGCCGTATTTATTACTTCAAATACTGTGGCATAATTAATCAATTACTCTTTTTGCCTGGATTAGATCCACCTGGAACCCCAGTCTGCATTGATGTAACCAGAGACTCAGTCACCCTCCAATGGGACGTTCCCAAGAGGGATGGTGGCAGCAGAATCGTGGCCTATAACGTGGAGCGGCGCCATGGCAGAGGCAAATGGCTGCGATGCAACTTCACCGATATCAGTGAGACCCAGTTCACTGTGACTGGTCTCTCCCCTGGAGACAGGTTTGAGTTCAGAGTGATTGCCAGGAACGCTATCGGCACAGTCAGCCCACCGTCCAACTCCTCGGGATACATTATGACCAAGGATGAGAGCAGTGAGTGTTTTCAGTATAAAAAACGTTCATTTAAAAAAACTTCACTCTCTCATGATGCTGACTCCTGATCCTTTTTTCTCTTTCCATCTCCAGTTGCTCCGGAGATTGAATGGTCTCCAGACCAGGTGCTCACCCTCAAGGCTGGAGATAACATTAACCTCAGCTGCAAAATTACTGGCCGTCCAGTCCCACAGGTTGTTTGGTACAAGGATGGCAAAGAGATTGACAAGAGGACTATGATAGACATTGAAATTACCACTGGAATTGGCACCAGCAGTCTGTTCATTCGTGATTCTAACAGGAACCATCGTGGAATTTACACTGTAGAAGCCAAAAATAGCTCTGGTACCAGGAAAGCTGATGTTAACGTTAGAGTCCAAGGTTGGTAAACTGGGACATTTTTAAAACATCTGTTTAGAACATTGTAGTTCAACTTTCTGTTGACACAAATGTTTTCACCATAACAAAATGGCTCCATCATCTGTTTCCTTGCAGACACACCGGGACCCGTTGACGGTCCAATCCGTTTCACAGGCATCACGGCTGAGAAGTGCACTGTGTGGTGGAACCCGCCGGAGAACGATGGCTGTGCTGCCATTACCCACTACGTGGTGGAGAAAAGGGAGACATCCAGGATCTCTTGGGCCTTGGTCACGTCCAAGTGTGAAGCTTGCTCTTACAATGCCACCAGCCTCATCAAAGGCAACGAGTACCAGTTCAGAATCTCTGCTGTCAACAAGTTTGGTGTCGGCAAACCACTGGACTCTGATCCTATAATTGCAAAGATGCAATACAGTGAGTCAAGTCTCTCAACCTTTGTCTGACTGAGCTTAAAAACCGATCAGAGTTTGATTGTATTTAAGCACAGTGCATCAGAAAGTGCTTCCCATTCAAAGTATTACTTTTATAAAAAACAACATTTTCTGCTCTTACCCTCAGCTGTTCCTGATGCCCCTGGTACACCAGATGCCACCCACGTTACTGGAGACAGCATAACCCTGTGCTGGACCAGGCCGCGGTCAGATGGAGGCAATGAGATCAAATACTACATCCTGGAGAGGAGAGAGAAGAAGAGCCTGCGCTGGGTGAAGGTCTCCTCCAAGAGGCCCATCACAGAGCTCAGGCACCGCGTCACCAACCTCACTGAGGGCAATGAATATGAATTCCGTGTTATGGCTGAAAATGGTGCTGGTGTCGGACCAGCCAGCAGCACCTCCAGGCTCTTCAAATGCAGAGAGCCAACCAGTGCTCCCAGTGCTCCCACTGTAATCAAGGTGGGTCTTTATTGACACTCAC
Source organism: Apistogramma diplotaenia (assembly GCA_015052665.1). NCBI lineage: Eukaryota > Metazoa > Chordata > Actinopteri > Cichliformes > Cichlidae > Apistogramma > Apistogramma diplotaenia. The sequence goes on from VOQJ01015215.1 coordinate 25,724, forward strand.
ATATTTTCCTTTTAAGGTTCCTTTTTCCTAAACTGGTCTTTACAGTTGACAGGTTATTCATTTAAGTTTTATCCTTTTTTGTTTTACAAAGTATCTAACTATCTATTGTAACTTTGTATTAAAGAAGAAACTTCTGTTATACTCAATGTCAGCATATAGAACAAAAACATACATTAAAAAGTGTAACTTTGCTCTTTTTGTTGCTGCTGATCAGGTCATTGACTCTACAAAGTCCTCTGTCACCCTGGAATGGACCAAGCCGGTCTTTGATGGTGGCCTGGAAATCATTGGTTACAATATTGACATGTGTAAGGCCAGTCTGGAAGAGTGGCACAGAATCAACAAGCAGATCTGTATTCACACCAGGTACACGGCCACAGGCCTAGTACCTGGAGAGCTCTACAAGTTCAGAGTCAGTGCTGTAAACGCATCAGGAGAGGGCGAAGCTTCAGTCATGCCCAACCCCGTTCAGTCTCTGGACAGACTCACATCTCCTGAAATTGAACTTGGTCCTGACTTCAAGCAAACTCACATTGTGAAGAACGGTGGCACTGTGACCCTTCATGTTGCTTTCAGAGGAAAGCCAGCTCCTCTGGCCACCTGGTCCAAGGTAGACAGTGAGCTTCCTGTAATGGCTGATGTCAACACCACAGATTCATTTTCTACTCTGACCATAGAGAACTGCACCAGATACGAGGCAGGCAAATACACTCTGTCTCTAGAGAACAACAGCGGGCGCAAGTCCATCACGTTCACTGTTAAAGTGCTGGACACTCCTGGACCTCCAGGAGCGATTTCCTTCAAAGATATTACCCGCGGAGCTCTGACGGTGATGTGGGATGCTCCTGCCAATGATGGTGGATCCCGAATCCACCACTACATTGTGGAGAAGCGCGAAGCGAGCCGCCTGGCCTGGCAGGAGGTCAGCACCAAGTGCTCACGGCAGATGATCAGAGTAACTGGTTTGGAAATTGCTGTGCCATATTTGTTCAGAGTGATTGCCGTTAACCAGTACGGCCAGGGAGAACCACACGAGATGACAGAGCCCATCATTGCCACAGAAGAACCTGCACCACCCAAGAGACTGGATGTTGTTGACACCACCAATTCCACAGCCTCACTGGTATGGCTCAAACCTGAGCATGACGGAGGTAGCCGTATCAGAGGCTATATTGTTGAAGTACGAGCTAAGGGCACCGACTCCTGGGTGGTCAGTGGAGAGACTAAGTCCCAAAAGATGTTGGTCGAGGGTCTGACTGAGAACACGGAGTATGACTTCAGAGTCAAAGCCAAGAATGATGCTGGAATCAGTGAGCCTCAGGGTACCTTCAGCTCTGTGGTCATCAAGGAGCCTTGCATCGAACCAACCGCTGATCTCAGCAGCATCACCAACCAGCTCATCACCTGCAAGACTTCCAACACCTTCACAATTGACATCCCCATCAGTGGCAGACCTGCACCTAAGGTTACCTGGAAACTGGAAGAGATGAAGCTGAAGGAGACAGACAGAGTCTCTATAAGGACCTCAAAGGAAGGAACTACTTTGGTGGTGAAAGACAGCAAGAGAAGCGACAGTGGCAAGTACTACCTGACTCTGGAGAACGCTGCTGGTGTGAAGACATTCACAGTGACCGTGGTCATAGTGGGCAGACCAACTCCACCCACAGGACCAGTAGAAATATCTGGAGTCTCTTCAGAGTCCTGCAGCCTGTCGTGGTCTGAGCCAGCTGATGATGGTGGCACTGACATCACCAACTACATTGTGGAAAAACGGGAGTCCGGATCTGCTTCTTGGCAAGTGGTGAACTCCAGTGTGAAGAGAACCACCATCAAAGTGACACATCTCACAAAATACATGGAGTACACATTTAGAGTGTGTGCTGAGAACAAGTTCGGCGTCAGCAAGTCCATCGAGTCTGCTGCTGTTGTGATTGAGCATCCGTTTGGTAGGTTCTGCCCAACAGTTTAAATATGTGCACCAACATTTGATGTACTTTGTAAGTGCATATGTGTTTGCTTCAAACAATCCCTCCACTCACTTCCACTTTTCCATAGTTCCTCCAAGTCCTCCAACTCGCCCAGATGTGGTATCAGTGTCTGCCAATGCCATCAGCATCAAATGGGATGTTCCGTATGCTGATGGTGGCAGCAAGGTGACAGGCTACTGGATAGAGAAGAAGGAGAGGAACACGATCCTGTGGGTGAGGGAGAACAAGCTGCCCTGCCTGGACTGCCATTACAAGGTCTCCAACCTGATTGAGGGGCTGGAGTATCAGTTCCGAGCGTATGCCATGAACCTCGCCGGGCTCAGCAAGGCCAGCGAGGCCTCCAGACCTGTGGTGGCGCTCAATCCTGTTGGTAAAGGAAGCATTCACATCCTAACTACAGATATATATTATGTAATGACAAGGGCCTAGCAGCTTATTACAAAATGCACTGCTATTACTGTTGGCCTCATCCAGCTATAACACGTAATGGAGCTTTTAGGAGCACAGTCTTGATGAGATGTGCAAAGTCTTCAAGAGCCTAAAAAAGAAGAGCCTTTAGCTTACTGAGGACCTGCACACATGTTAAGAACACATAAAGCTGTGTGAATAAAGCTATATTTTTGTGACTATTCCCACCCCCCAGATCCTCCTGGCAAACCTGAGGTGACGGACATCAGCCGCTCCTCCGTGTCACTGTGCTGGACTCTGCCCTTCAACGATGGAGGCAGTAAGATCATCGGTTACGTGGTGGAGAGGAAAGTCTACACCACAGATGAGTGGGATGACTACCGCTGGCTGAAGTGCAACTACACCACAATCACAGAGAACTACTTCACTGTCACCAACCTCGGCGAGGGGGAGACCTACGAGTACCGAGTCATCGCCAAGAATGCTGCTGGTGTTCAGAGTGCCCCCTCAGAGACCACCGGACCAGTCACGTGCAAGGATGAATATTGTAAGTTCAAGAGTATTTCACCTTGAACCTGTTAACACAAGTTAATCGATGGCTAAGCATTTCCTCTTATTTCACAGATGATAAATAACAGATAAATGCATCATGTTGTCATGCATCAATTAAATGAATTCATTTTATGCCGGTTTATGTAATGTGAATCATTCCTTCTTTGTTGCAGCTCCTCCCAAAGCTGAACTCGACAGCAAACTTATAGGCGAAACCGTCACCATCACTGCTGGCTCCGACCTCGTCCTGGACGGCGCTGTGGGCGGGAAACCGGAGCCCACAGTGTACTGGTCAAAGGGTGACAAGATTCTGGAGCTCGGAGAAAAATATTCCCTGACCTACACTGCCACCAGAGCCATGGCTGTGATTAAGAACTGCGACAGATACGACACAGGCAGATACATTCTGACCGTGAAGAACGCCAGTGGCATTAAGACTGCATCTGTCAGCGTTAAAGTCCTGGGTGAGCAAAGACATCCTTTCATCATTTCTGTCTCTTTGGTTTGAACCTTCGGACTGAAATGCTGCCTTCTGTCCTACAGATACTCCTGGACCTCCGGCTGATAAGATTGTGATCAGCAGAGTCACAGAGGAGAAATGTACCGTGTCCTGGAAGATCCCTCTGGAGGACGGTGGAGACACTGTCACCCATTACATCGTGGAGCGCCGCGAGACAAGCCGCCTCAACTGGGTCATCATGGAAACTGAGTGCAAGACGCTGTCTTGTGTGAGCTCCAGGCTGATCAAGAACAATGAATACGTCTTCAGGGTTAGAGGAGTCAATAAGTACGGGCCTGGAGTTCCTTTGGAATCGGACCCCATCATCGCCAGAAATGCTTACAGTAAGTTTTGAGTCTTGGCTAGAATCACAGTTTTGGATTTTATGGATTATACTAGGGCTGCAATTATCGATTCTTTTTGTAATCGAGTGTTCTGTCGATTACTCCATCGATTCCTCGAGTAACTGGGGAAGAAATATTTTTTGCATTAACAGTTCATCTGCATAGTTTAACTTCCGTACGGTGGTTTTTCACTGTGTGAAACAAACAGGTGGATGGAGCAGCTACAGAGTTCTCTTTTCTTCACTTTATGATCAGGTGGTTGGTGAAGGACCTCCACCAGTAAAGGTTTATAGGTGGTTACAGGGGGAAAATGCTTCTTTTTTTTAATCTAAGTATTCGAGGAATCGTTGCAGCCCTGAATTATATACTGCTCAAAAAAGTTAAAGGAACACTTTGAAACACATCACCCTGGATATCTACACTGATAATGGACTGGGTAACGTCCCAGAGGTGTCCATGGAATCAGTTCCTTCATCCCTGAGGAACTGCCTGCATACTGTCACTATGTGAGGCCGAGCATTGTTGCGCACCAGGAGGAACCCAGTGGGTCCAGGGGCTTCATCCAGGTACCTGATGGCAGTCAGGGTCCTGTTGCCTAGTGTGCGTCCCTCCATCACTCACCCACCACCTAACCGGTCCCACTGAACATCTGATCTAGAAAAATATTTATGGGGTGACAAGAGGGGGGCAGGAGTGTTTGAGGGGGGGCAACAACCCTTTAGAATTATAAGGTTCCATCGACATTTTTGACAAAAGTGACTACCGTATTCTTCAGACTATACGTCGCTCCGGAGTATTGGTCGCAGCAGCCAAAAATGCATAATAATTAAGAAAAAAAAACTTATATTAGTCGCACCGGAGTATAAGATGCACTTTTTGGGGAAATTTATTTGATAAAATCTGAGACCAAAAACATTTCATTTTGATAAGCGAGACGTGACTCCACTTCTCTTTAGCCTCTTTAGTCTTCCCTTCAGGCATATTTATTGAACATAAAGGCTTCACAAAGCTCATCTCCCCCATACAAATTTAGCTGGCGAACACGACACAGTCACAAGAACGTAATGATGTCACAGTTTGACGTACAGTAGTGACAATCAGTATTCTACAGCTACCGTAACAAAAGAGCGCACAGTGTTAATAATTACACATATTAGTCGCTCCGGAGTATTAGACACACCCCCCCCCTCCCGCCAATCTATGAAAAAAAGTGCGTCTTATAGTCCGGAAAATACGGTAATTCTTATATTCTTATTCTGTCACTGCCTATCAACAATATGTAAGAGGTTTTGTTTTCTTATATGCAACTTTGCCCATTTTATTCACATAACAAAAAGGTTTTGTCAGCTCTAACTTAGTATTATATCCTGGTAATATATAATATATCAAAGCTGTCACAATGCAGAGAGAACCTTATAATTCAAAGCTGACGATATGGCAGACATTTATCTGGTCTGTCACTTTCTCCCTCCTGATCTAACTGATGCTCTCCCCCGGTAGATCCGCCCATGACTCCCTCTGCAGTGGGGGCGGAGGTGGTGTGGACGTTGGGGCGGTGCGGCTGGGGGATGGGTGAGGGTGGATTGGTCTTGCCAGCTGGGGTTTATGGCGCTCCCTTTCTCGCCCTCACATGCTCTTCCCTGCAGGGGGTAGGGTGAGCACCCATGGCTCTGTCATGGGCCATGGGGGGGGGTTCCTTGATGTGCTGGAGAACCAGCCTCTCAAAGCCCTTCACGAGCTGCTGCTGACGACCAGTCGAACCAAAGCGAGGCAGACAGGAAGTGATGCTTCGTCCGCCTCCGAGTCGTTCATGTTGATTAGAAGAACCTTGTTCTTATGCTATATTATCTGAATAACTGTTATGTGAACATAGCAGGCACAGAATCAGTCCACTGTAGTCGTGTAACTGGATGTGTTGGCCTGTTCGTCCTGTTGTTCTCTAATTCTTTATTTTAAACGGCCTTTGAAACGTCTGTTCTTGGTCTCTGATTTTATCAAAGAAATGTTCCCTAAAAGTGCGTCTTATAGTCCGGAGCCACTAATGTGTGGTTTTCCTTTCCTCTGTTAGGCATTTCTGGCTGCTGCGACCGACACTGGAGCCACGTATAGAATACAGCAGCTGAAGGCGGCTCCATTATTCGCGATGCCGTCAGATTGGTCATGAAGGGGCCTTCTGGTGATGCGTATTTTTAGCACACGTGAGAACATAGCTGGCAGCTCGCTGGTCTGTGATCAGCTGTCAGGAGGACACGTCATGCAAACTGAGAGGGACCTTCTCCTCCTCCTGTCTCTGCATGTGTGTGTGTGTGTGTCCTTGTCTCATTTCTGTTACTGTGTGAGTGTTTAACCTTTATGACCCAGGCCATGTGCTGGGCTTGTGGTGTCTGTGTAACCTGTATGTCTAATAAAGGACCTGCACTGGATCCTGGTGACTTTTTGGAAACTCTGGTTTTAACTGAGTTTTATACAGGATTGAATAATATTCACATTCACCTGACAAACCATCAATACTCTGAGCAAAGCATAAAAATGCTTTTTGATCTTTCGCTTCTTCTTCAAATGTTTCTTAGAAAACAAGTCTAGTGTGCACATATATTATTGCATGTTTGATTTATATATGTATATGTTTTAGAATCATAAGACGTGCCATTCCATGGAGGGGGGGTGCCCCCCCTTTTAGCAATGAAACTGTACTGAAGTTATAGATCTTTTATTGCGTGGAATAATTCTTTATGGTTACAAAGCTTTAAAAAAAGAAGCTATATCCAACTTTTGTAAAGTGCTTTACAAATTAAATGTATTATTATTACACAAAAACAAGACGCAGAGCAGCAGAGTGATGAGGCAGCAAACAGAAGGTCCGTCAGAGTGTGTCAGAGTTAGTTCTGGTGACATAGTTCAGAACTGAACCGTGGACGCTTTAAAAATGTTGTAGCGGCCAAATACGATTAAAAATAACTATTCACTCTTACCTGTGAAAGGTGAGCTCAGGCGATCCAGTTCCGACTGCGTCATGCAGCGGCAGTGACGCATCTGTCATGTTTGAAGATTTTGCCACATCCAATATGGCGGCAACGTGCACGTTCGCTTCAGCGCTCAATGCCACTTTTTATTGGCAAACAACGGAGGCGATGCTGCCCCCACATGTTCCTGTGGTTTATTGCAGCATAAAAAACAACACGCTGGTGTGGAGCGTGACCCCTGGCCTCCAAAGATTATTCAACTTTTATAATTACGTGACAGAATTCTGTTATTTTGATGTGTATTATTATAAAGTCCAGATGTTTCTGTCACATCAGGGACACTGGCTTTGGCTGCTGACCCTGTTTAAGGACGGCACGGGTGCGTAATTACGGTCACAGGTGCGTAAGGGCGGTCACAGGTGCGTAAGGGCGGTCACAGGTGCGTAAGGGCGGTCACAGGTGCGTAAGGACGGTCACAGGTGCGTAAGGACGGTCACAGGTGCGTAAGGGCGGTCACAGGTGCGTAAGGGCGGTCACAGGTGCGTAAGGGCGGTCACAGGTTCGGGAGTCAGAGCAGTTTTTGACAGCAGCTTCAGATCCAAGTGGCCTTTTACAGTCTCAGATGGGAAGATTAATGGCAGATAAAAAAACCCAGCAAGTAGATGGAACATGATTTTAAGGTTTTATTATTAAAGTCTGTGCTGCCCAATAAGACTAAAGAATTGTTATTCAAAATAAAAAAGTCCAGATATTACAGATAAATGTTCTAGAGGGTTCTGTGAGGATGGGACTGATTGGACTTTATTTTCTTCCAATCTCGTGTGTTAATTATCCAAACCATAAATACATAAAATCTAACGAGTACGCACTGATTCTGCATTTAAATCACATCTCAATTTATATTTTAAAACATCACATCTGAAAAATTACAGTAAATATACTGTTGACGAATGCAAAAACACAGTGATGTCATTAAGTTTGTGTGTTTATTCCAAAGTAGTGAACACTTCATCTGTCTTCTTCTACGTGATTCTCTTTATCTTATGATCACTCTTTAAAGTTTTAAACCTTTAATTCAAAGTGGAATAAAAACGTCTGCATGTCTGCACTAAACGAAGCGCTGCTAACAGGAAATGACATCACCGTGCCGCCGCCTTGATTCGAAACAGCAAAGCTTGTGACCAGAGCGGTGGACTGAAGCCGCCTCAGAAGGTAAACGTGACATTTAAAGCACTTCACCTTCTCACACACTGGACACTAACAGCCACGGCTGACGGCATTCCAGGTCGTCTTCGACAGATTATAACAACATGAGAGGAGAACAGTGAAACATGAAGAGTAAAACCACAGAGCAGGAACAGAAGCTGTGAAAAGCTCGAAGTGTGAAACAGTAAAGTCACAGAAGAGCTCGTGTATTTACACTTCAGGCTGCAGGACGAGGACACAGTTTGGTTCCCAGAGTGACAGAACAACTCCCACAGATCCTCCTCGAGGAGCCAGTCACACAGCTGTTTAATGCAAACACAGGTAGAACTTTTCCTTTGAGGTCAGAATCGTTCAGCCGTCACGGTTGGCTGAAGGACGTTCGGAGCTCCTCCTCCCTCAGGCTGTGGTCCAGCCGCTGCGTCTCGGACTCCAGGATGGACGGGACCGGCTGGCGTGTGACCGTGTTTAGGGAATCGCTGAGGTCCAGTCTCAGAGAGAGCAGCGACTGGCTGTTTCTGGACGACTGCTGAATAAACTCGGCCCTGTGGTGCTGATCCGCAGCCAATGACCAGTGGAGCCGAGTCAGCTGGAGGAGAGGAGACTGCATCAGCATCCGTCTGACAAGCAGAACATCAGAACCG
>VOQJ01015219.1:11598-26788 GCA_015052665.1 Apistogramma diplotaenia
CAGATGAAACATTTCTGTACAGGTGCAGTAAATTTCTTAAAATATGCGGCTGCACCCACATTGCCGACGTCATAGCATATTCTAGTGGTTCCCAGCTTGGTTTTACGCAGGGTCACGTGACTGCTCTAATGGTTTACTGGATACTTTAAATGCTAAAAAAAAAAACAATGAATGAATGAATTAGTTTTGTCATTTGTGAAATATTACACCTTTTCACAGGTTTTCATATTCAAAAGGAAGTAAATAGTTCATTTCAGTTCCTTTGCACAGCAAAAGAGGACTGAAGTAATTTCCTTCTGCAGTAATACACGGTTCATTACTGGCATTTGGTATCAGTGACAAAAGATGCAGCATTAAGTGACAAACGCATGACAATGAGGACCTGAGGTGGAGGTGGGTTGCAAAGCAGCTTTCAGATATGCAGCAACTGTTTGCAAGATAAAGCAGCTCAAACTGCCCACCTTATATGATATTTACCAACTGAATTTCTACAACAGTATGTTGAGTCTTGAGATAATGTGGACTTGCTTTGAGATCAGCTGCTGGGATTACAGCTCATGATTACTTTGTGGCCTGTCTGATCTAACGCTGTCTAATTTTTAGTATTTTTGTGTATCCAACAAAATATGAATGCTATGCTTGGACAACACAGACAGACTCCCTGCTATCTTGTTAAAGTGTCCTTGATCAGTGTGCCATTATTGCTGCCGTCTGTCTTAAGGAGTTCTGCCTAGTCAAGAAGCAGAACACCAGTTCCTAAAGCATGTAGACCAGTAATTGCTGAATGTAAAGCCATCTAAGACCAATTTTTGGTATATCTCAATTAAGGGGCTTGTCTTGAGAAAATTTAATGTGTGTGACATGGATCATCACTTTTTGATCATCTGCAGACCGAATGTGTGCGGCTCAAGAAACAACGCTTACTGCTGCCCAGGTTGGAAGACTCTGACTGGAGGAAACCAGTGTATTGTTCGTGAGTATCAACTCCATTATTGTGCATGCACTTCTTATGCAGTAATTTAATAATTCATCCAGTGCAGTTAAAATGTTTTCAGTATTTCTTTTTCCTTTTTTTCTTTTTGATTGAAGCCATTCAGTCACCGACTTCTACTGGGGTGCAAAATGCTGCCATTGACCTTGTTTAAAGGTGTCTGGCAAATGGTGGCTTTGAGCCAATATTAAGCAGATGGGAATTTATTTAGTTGATTTTTCTGGTGTTCTGGGTGTGGTTTCCCTCTTCAAGTATATTTTCTCATTTGTTGTATTTACTGCTGATTTCCCTCAGTCAAAGCCCCCCTCTCCTTCACTCACTTGGTAGACAGGAAAGTCTGAGACGCTGTGGAGTTGTGTGATTGCAGCCCGGCTGGTTGGCTGGCTGGATGCCGGTCTCAGCTCTAATGACATTGTTTAGCAGTGGGGTTCATGCAGTAGGGTTCAGTGGCTGGACTCTACCTGATGGGAGCTGGAGGGGAGGGGGCCGTGCCAACAAAAGCCTGTGGGAATGAGAACAACTGCGCAAAAGCAGACAGCACCGAGTGAAAACACAACGTTTATGGTAACAAAACACACAGAAGAAAATAGCTCAGCTGTGTTGCCAAGAGAGATTCTATAAGTAAACCCCGAAGACGGGCAAAAGGAAGATTTGGCCTTCTTTGGACTGTGGTCTGTTTTTTAAATTTTATAGACGAGAGTTTAGCGTGAGGTTCACATCATGACTTTAGTTACAACAACTGCAATTCTAACCTGAAATTCAAAACCTGCAGCGGACAGGCTGACAAGCAGCAGACGCACAATATCAAAATTTCTCTCACGCAAAATAAACACAAATCCTGGCGCCGTAACGTGAGCATTGCACTGTTATTCTGGCTTGTACTTTCTTTGACCGAATATCTTTTTTTTTGCAGCCATCTGCCGGAGCTCATGTGGAGATGGTTTCTGCTCCAGACCCAATATGTGCACCTGCCCCAACGGTCAGATCGCCCCATCCTGTGGATCCAAGTCAGGTCATTCAGCACCTCCCTTTTGATGTCTTTTTTTTCCTTAGCCAACTCCTTTGAAGTTTCATGTGTTTTTTAATATATAGTGTGCATAGGTGGTGGGGGCAGGGGGACTGGTATTTGGCCAATAGATAAAGATAATTATGATTTATGCAAATAGGAGTGTGGTTGAAATGTTTTTTGTCTTTGGAAATTATGGCTTTGACTACACCCCCATCTTTACATTTTTTTTTTAAATAAAGGGGCTGTTATCTTAAGAAAAACATTTCACCATTTGACAAGTTGTGACAGATGATGGATGAAAGAAAATATGCCGTCTTATACAGATTTTCTCTGATAAAATTGCAGAAATTGCAATTGGATTGATTTTTTTGACATTTAAAAAGCTCTATTATTTTCCCTCCTCATCGTGAGTAATGGGCACTGCCTTACATGCACTAACAAACGAGATAGTATGGCAAAGAACCCGAACGCATCCCTTGAAACTACCCCGAGATTGAAGCAAATGATATATGTTGCAATCCATATTCTTGATAATAGCGGCCAGTCTTGTGGGTTTTGCGAACAAGTGCGTGTAAGTGTCGACTGGGTGTGTGTGTGCTTTGGAAGATAACCACAATCAACATCTTCTCTGTGTTGTTCCCTTGCAGCTCACCACACTTCAGCCCAGTGTGCTCATCTGTTTACACACCATAAATTTATAGGAAATATGTAGAAGCATGACGTTTCAGAAACATGGTTCAGACTCGTAAATACAATCTTCAGCATATGTTTGGATGAACTGAATTGAACCCTAACATTGGTCCGTGTGTTCACATGTGTGTATCTTTGTCTCGTTCTGCCCCGCAGTCCAGCACTGTAACATTCGGTGTATGAATGGCGGATCGTGTGCGGAGGACCAGTGCCAATGTCAGAAAGGCTACGTAGGAAACCACTGTGGACAACGTAAGGATCATTAAAGAAAATCACTGTGACTAAATTCATCGCGATCTACCCTTTTTTAAATTCTATTACAGTAGCATCAGTAATATTAAGTCCTTCTATAAGCATGCCTCACAAGTCGCTGGAATCTGGGCATCTGGTTCAAAGAGAAATGTAGAGCTAATCAGTACTAGAAAAGGGATTTATTGATTAAATAAAAATGTTCTGATTGGCTATAACAGTTTACAGATCAACATCTTCATTCAGCTGTGACCTAGTATGCAGTCATGAAAAAGTGAATACTCCCTGCTTCCAGAGGAATTCAGAGTATAAGTAGCAGCCAGGTGCAGCTAATCAAATGCACTTGATTAAGTGATCATCAGTGAGTTCATGACAGTACAATTGGAAAAGACAAAGTATGGCTTGTTTGGAAGGGCTGCCTGGAGAAAGCCTCTTCTCTCAAAAAAGAACATGGCAGCACGACTTAGGTTTGCAAAGACTTCTGGAACAATGTTCTTTGGACATACAAGACCATAGTGAAGAAGTCTGGCCCTAATGTACAGCAACATGGTTGGCAAAGACTAAATGTGTCACATTAACTGTGAAGCACGGTGATGGAGGGGTGATGATTTGGGCTTGCGTTGCAGCCACAGCACCTGGGCACCTTGCAGACATTGAGTCGACTCCTCTGTATACCAAAGTGTTCTAGAGTCAAATGTGAGGCCATTTAGCTGTCAGAGCTAAAGCCTGGTCAGAACTGGGTCAATGCTTTAGCTGTCACTGTCCTGACAGCAAGGACAACGATCCCGAGCACAGCATCAAATCTGCGGCAAAATGGCTGAAAAAGAAAACAATTGAGATGATGCAGTGGCCCAGTTAAAGTCCAGACCTCATCTGGACCTTAGCCTTAACTTCAATAGAGCTGTGAATAAACAAATACCCTGTAAACACTGTAAAGAAGAGTTGGCCAAAGAGTTCCTCCACAACAATGTAAAAGATAAAAGTCATACAGAAAATGATTACTTCTAAAGGTGGTCCTACAAGCTGTTCAATCACAAGTTCTACTAAGTTTTTCACATGACTACTGTACTATAGTACTATAGTTCAGTACAGTACAGAATCATGTGTAGCTGGGGTGTTTTCACCAGTGGTTTTAGCTAAAACTATGTGCCCCAACCTTTGATGCACATTTCTTACCCTCAGTTTAGTGATGTCACTGTGTTCCCAAATCCCTTCACTTACTGCATCTGCTATATTTGGTGAAACCCTGAAAACACACAACCCAGGACCAGACTGCTGTGTCATTGTCGGTTTTTCTCTCTTTCCTTCTTTAGCGGTATGTGAAAATGGCTGTCTTAACGGAGGAAGGTGCGTGGCTCCCAACAGATGTGTGTGCACGTACGGCTTCACCGGGGCTCAGTGCGAGCGAGGTAACGAGCGCCGCACCGCAGTACTCTGCATTTCTCTCATTCACTTTACATCAAACTTTTTCTGTGCTCTACATTCACTTCTCCCTGCTGCTGAAGTCGTCTTTTTTTTTTGAAGCACACGTGCTGCTTCTGTAAAAACGTGACTTGATGTTGAATGGTGGTTGTGTGTGTATGTTGTTTTTTGTTTTTTTTTGATTGGAGACAATTCCTGCTTAGTCATGCCACCGGCTCCAGGAATGCGGTTTGTTGTGGAACATTTGCATTTCAAGCTTGAGCTCAGAAATGACCATTATTTTCCACATCTGCTCTGAAACAACGCTTTGGGGAATGTAATGTCTTTCTAAATGTGAGCTGTTTGTTAACTGAAGACCTCCCAACCTCATGTGGTTGCTCTCTGGCACATGTGAGCAAAGGCTCCAAAGTATACAAGCACACGCAAACCGAGGGTAGCCTGCACTGTGTTCGAACAAAATGTGAGCATTTTTCACTGTATGTGTTTTGTGTTTGTGACGAAGGTCTGCAGCAGCGATGAACTTTAGAGGTCAAAGTGGTGACCTTGTAAAGCTAATATTTGGATTAGCAGCCGAGACCTTAATTAGCAGTGTCCGTTTTAACAAGGTCATGCTTGGGAGGCCTGTCGCCTAAGTCCGGCTGAGGATGCGTCTCTTGGTTCACTGTAGGATGTTCATTATCTTGTACCTAATAACTATCTGGCTGCTCTGTGGTTTGGTGCAGTGCTTGTCTCAGGGGTTTCTAATCTTCCGTGTGGAGCTCTGGTCAGAGGGTTTGTGAGGCTGTGCAGGAATGTAATTTTTTTCCCTTTTTTCTCAACACATTCTTTTGTCAATATTCATATTTCTCAAGAAAAACTCATCTTTTGTCCTGTCTAATTATTTCTGATGTTAAAATTACATGCGGGAAGGGGAATATGACCATAACTGGCATTTGATTTACCACGTAAGGTGATGAGAATGAAACAGACGATATGTGTCTTGGTATGAATGAAACAGCTATACTTTTTGTTTTTGCATATTTCTGGCAGCTACTTCCTGTAGAGACCGCCTTCCATTTTCAGTCATTTATCTTAACACAGTATATTGTACTGAATGCGATGAGGTGTTTTTGCCTTTGTGAGTTCATGTTTAGCTGAAATATAAGACTGTAAAAGCCTGAACAAATCAGTGCAAGTTGTGGTTTTATGGTGATTAGAATAAATAGTGGAAAAATACCAGCTAATTTATGGCTCCGTCTTTTCAGAGGTGATAATATGCAGCTTTTTCTGTGTGTTGTTAGTTTAACAGTTTCAGTTTCAAACTATCTGAAGATGTCGTTTTAGGACATGGATTAAACAGCTCAGCATCACTTGCTAGCTGACTGGAAGAATCTTCTTTATTTCCAGCATTTTCTGCTGTGTTAATATGTGACAACAAATATTTTTCCTTCACTGACTTTCTCAAATATTTATTGGCCTTTTTTGGTATTTGGTTAGACCCAATGTGGGAACTGACCGGTTAGCATGTCATAACAGAGCCAGGACAGTGTTTCTAGGCTTCTGGTCCTGCCAGCCTAAACCAGCAACTTCTTTGCATTCTTCATCATTTTTTAAACACATTTACTGTACAGAGTTATCTAATCAGCCAATCACAACTCAGTGCATTTAGACATGCAAAGACTTCCATTTATACATGGTCAATATGAGCTGCTGAAGTTCAAACAGAGCCTCAGCTCTGTTGAGTCACTTTGAATGTGGCATGGTTGTTGGTGTTAGATGGGCTGGTCTCGAGTATTTCAGGAAGTGCTGATCTGCTGGGATTTTCCCACACAGCCTTCTCGAGCATTGACAGAGAATGGTCCAAGAAAGAGAAAATATCCAGTGAGCGACAGTCAGAGGAGAATGGCCAGACGCCTTTAAGCTGACAGTAAGGCAACATTAACTCAAATAACCAGTCATTACAACTAAGTTATGCAGAAGAGCACCTCTGAATGCACAATATATTGATCTTTGAAGCAGATGGGCTACGGCAGCAGAAGAAGCTAAGAACAGGAACCTGAGGATGCATCTCACACTGCCTCACCAAAATCAGAGACAAAAGACTGGAAACACTTTGCCCAGTCTTCTGTTGCAACATTCATTCAGGTAGTCGGGTCAGAATTTGGTATAAATAACATGAAAACCTGGATTCATCCAGCCTTATACAGTATCAGTGGTTCAGGCTGCTGCTGGTGGTGTAATGGCATGAGGGATAATGTCCCCTAAGTGCTAAGTGAGCATCGTTTAAATGCCACATACCTACTTGAATATTGTTGCTGAACATGACCACCCCATCTTCTTGAACAAATGGCCTCCACAGTCGCCAGATCTCAATCCAATAGAGCACCTTTGGGATGTAGTGGAACAGGAAAATGGCGTCACGGATGTTCAGCCAACAAATCTGCAGCAACTGTGTGATGCTGTCACGTCGATATATCACAAATCTCACAAATATTTCTGGCACCTTGTTGAATCTATGCCACAAAGAATTAAGGTAGTTATGAAGGCAAAAGGGGGTCCAACCCGGTACTAGTGAATGAAGTGGCTGGAGAATGTATATTTATAGAGATCAGGTCTCAATCAAGTGAGGTAGAGAACGTTGGCTCACGGATACAGTGGCATTTTTGGTTAAGCTACTTTCCCTGGAATTTCCTTGGCTACCATCCATCGCCTCCTGAGAGAAAGACATTGTGCACTCACATAAATACAAACAGATGCATAAAATACATGTGTACCTACACCCCACAGGGTTCCCTTAATGCAGTTGTGTGTGCCCCATTATAGCACTATCTTATCACATTAGCAAGAACACGAGTTTTCCACACACGTGATGTGACCCGGGGTAGAAGTCACTAAATTCAGGACTTCAGAGGTTTTCACAGATGTAGTAATATTGATGCCATCCTGGATCAGCATGAACACACTGAGCTGTGTGCTGGTAAACTGACTGGTCATCTGCTGACCAGTCGTCTCACACAGCTGACTGCAGTGGAAATGCAGTCTGGTACATGAACGTGTTCTTTGTTCGTTGCAAATATGATTAAGGTTGGAATGTGGAATTGGTGATTGCATGCAGGGCTCCTTGCTCCGGCTGTGGAGTCATTTAGCTATGGAGCAATAAAGTCGAGCTTTCAGTATGACAGCATTGAGATGGTGGGGAAAGACTGGCCTGAAATGGGGCTACACGTGAGTTACACAGTCAACAAGTCAGCAGCCAGAGCAGGGAAGTCGGTCAGTCAGCTGAGGGGCTCCCTTAACATCTCACTGAATTTCCCCCATCAGGCCTTGCTCTGCAATGCAAATCGCATGAGGTACATAACCAAGTGTTTGTGTGTGTGTGTGTGTGTGTGTGTGTGTGTTTGAGTGCAACTTGTTAGTCCTGGGAGGATGGAGAAATCTGCTGACATGCCATTAGGGAAGGCCCCACCCAGATATTAAGACCCATAACACGTGCAACACACACACAGACACACGCAAATCTCACAAACATATGCAAATTACACATACATAAAGGCATGTAAGGTGTATGTAATGAACACCATCTGCAAGGGAAAGACTTAGGAAGGGTGGATATGGAGAAGGTGTACAGATATCTTTGTGTGTATGTGTTCCTGGAGTTAATCCAGGAAAGTCTTTAACCCAGTTCCCAGTGTGCTTTCGCCCCGTTTTTTTTTTTTAGTTGTTGTTGAGGCTGTTATTGTGCATAAACTCGCCGGGCACTGAGGAAACCAGCATTTCTATTGTGTTCTAAAAGTAACCGAACCTCAAAACAAACATTAAAGCGCTTGCTAATCAGAGTGAACACAAACTCTCCGCTCTAAGATGCTTGTTTTCTGAAGCAGCTAAAAGCAGCTAAAAGCAGCTACTCCAATATGTTCCCAGCACATTTCCCAAACTAGGGCAAAAACCAAGAGCAGGATTTAAAAGTTTAGGTGTGTTTTGAGATCATCGCTGGCTGGATGAGGATTTGGGACATGGGCTGAGATTTTTATGTGTGTGTTTGAGCGCGTTTGTGTGTGAGCACGTGCGATTACTCCCAGATGTACAGGACATGGGTGGATCCCCCAGCTGTACGCAGTTCATAGAGAGACAGTAAGATGACGGATGAAATGACACCATTTTCACCCTACAGCTGTCTGCCCCTCCCAGTTTACCTCAGCTGACTGCTGAAGTGCTGCGCTTGTATCTGCTTATATCTCATGCTCAGATCTTTTGATTTTAATACTCACTCTCCTTAGCTAAAAGCTCTAATAAGCAGATATCAAGTCAGATTGTGTCCTTACAGCATCCTGAATTAGACAGAACTTCATTTTGATGAAACGAGAAACCTGAGTTTTTTACACTGCTGCACTCACTCAGCCTGGGCGTCATGTGAAAACTTTCCGTAACTGCTCCAGTTGCTTTCCCTTATGTAGAGGGTGTCGCTTTGTTATTTTAGACAAGGCACAAGTGTCGGCTTTAGTTAGTTTCAGATTATACTGCAGCTAGCAGTTGGTTTCTTGTGTTAAAGCATGCTTCAGTGTTGACTGGTAGATTCCTTACTGAAGGAAAAGTAATCAATCTCAAGCAAAAGTACAAAGAGAAAAGTCTGCAGCAAATTGCCCCATTGAATATTTCTTTTAAAACAATCCTTGGTTTTCTTGTCTACATTGTGATAAAAATAATCATTCCCCTCTTGTCAGCACTTCCTCTTTCATCTACGATCACTTTCAAAATTATAATCATTCCCACCTGTTGGCGATTTCTAGATCATAGTGCTTCGATTATCGGGGTTCTCTTTGTGTAGTCAGGTCTTATCTCACAATCACAAAACTGTACTGGCCTCACTTTACTGGCAACCAATCAGGTAGAGAGTTGGTTTTATGATTCCTTTATTTGTTTTTAAAGCAGTAGCACCTTTTTAATGATAACAATACTGATCCTATTTGCCAATACTCATACTTATGAACTCGTATTGGTAACACACATCAAATGACTGCATAATGCTGGTTTTGGCGACTCTTGATACAAACAGAGTAATGCACAACTTTGCCTATTTCCAAGGTGACTAGAAAAGACGATAAGATTTTAAGATGTTGAAGCCTCAGCAATTCTTGTAGAATAAAGAACTATTCTTTGACTGCCACGTTTCAGCTTGTGGTCTTCATTGGGGTCGCCATCTTCTTACTCTTGACACATTTGCAAGCTAATGCCAAGCAGGTATTGGGGTTTCTCACATGGCATCAGGCACACATTGCTTGAGAGTTGTCCGGCATATGGGAGGTAATAAAACCACTTGTTGCTAGGTAAAAATGTGTATTCCCCAACTGGTTGGTTGTGGTTCCTGGAAGCACCAAATCACAACAACAGCTGTTTCAAGTTGCTGGCTCTCGCTGGGTAGAACTGCAAATAAGGTGCTTCACCCAAAACATCCTAGTTATTGCTTTGTTTGTTTGCAGATTTCCACAGTTGCCTGTAGTTTTTCATGTTTATCTGCAAATAATACTCATTAACTATTAGCCAAGTTGTAGTAAACCTTGAGAAATTGCACTGCAAACCAGAAATGGGAAAGGGTCACCTGCATAGTAAAAGTAGTGTCTCAGCGCTGTAGCAAACATGTTTCAGAAGGCCCAACTTTCACTTTAAAGGCAATCAATAAGCGTTGGGGTGTTTACTTATAAAACATCCTGTCTCATTACATTTTAAAAAGTAATGCACTGCATTACTTAAATTACTTCCTGTAGAATGCAATTATATATGACATTATATGACTGACACCTGACTGTAAGTCTCACACACTGACGCAAGCATTATCCTAATGTTTAATAGTTCAGGATGAACATACTCATACTTAAAGCAAAGTTTAAAACCAGCCACAGTGATTCCACTGTACAAACAGGTACCATAAGGTAGAAATGACTGCTCATCGCTGCCTATCGAATGTCAGGCTCTGGCTGCTGGACTGGAGTCTGCATAGCCTACCCTCAACTTTAACATCACTCTGGGTTATTCGCTAGATTTGTGTTAGCATGCGGTCTGGGCAGATGCTTGCAAAGAGCTGATGTTGTGTTAGCAGCAGTGGAGTTTTTATACTTCACATTGTTGTTCTTTTGTGCATTATTTAAGTAAGCATTAAGCATTATTTAAGTACAAAATTTAAGTAATGTCCACATCGCCACTCCTCAGAAGTTGTGCATTCCACCATTTTTCTCCTCCATGCACACCAAATGAAAGCAGCTGGTTGTAGCCCAAGTGCTCAGGAAGAAATGAGCACTTTTGATGTTTATTTTTCTGTCTGCCAATCATACAGAAAATTGAGAAACCTTTGCAAGGCAATGTAATCCGACCCACCCAATATCCATCCATCCAGTCATTCTCTTCTGCTTATCCAGTTCAGGGTCACAGGGTGCTGAAGCCTGTCCTAGCTACCACAGGGTGAGAGGAATCATTTGCCAATCACCAAAAGACTGTCTAGCCTTTCATTCATCATTACTGATCACACTTATTTTTTTGTTTTTACTTGTTGATGATGCTGGAGTTGGGCTTTGTTTACTATACAATCAACCAGTTTTTCTTTTCTAACACCTGATAAAAGGGGGAATATATTTATATTTAAGGCAACATATTTAAATAGTTCCTTTCTTGTTATATAGTATTTTTACAAAACGTTGTGTAACAGTGTGTTGCCAAGGGTCCCAGGAATGGTTCCACAGCATCAAAAATTAAAGTAACGAAGAGGCAGAGCCCTTGGGTGCCTTTCAGATTGGATCTGAGGAGTGGGTGGAAGGCCCTCCCCCAACATCCCTCAAAGCAATCAGGGTGCAACATTTAGCACATTAAAAAAAAGTTAATCTGGGAATTAACACAAAAGTGGCAACACATTTCTGGGTGTGCCATGTTTAGTCTGCAACCTGATCATTGATTTTCTGCTAACTTTCAGGTTATTGTTGTTCAAGAAATAATTGACATCGTAAAAATTGTCCAAAATGGAAATATTCAAGTTAAGTACAAGTACTTTAAAACTGTGGTTGAGTAAATGCGCTGCACTGCTTTCAGCCGCTTGTTGGAGGGAGAAGTAGACAAAGAATCAAAAGCATTTGGTCTCCAATTGAGTCTGAGCAGGAGGGGAGTGAGAAAGAGAGATGACCCAGTTCTGTTTCACACAGCACTGGTGCCAGAGGCAGAGAGACAGTGGAGGCTGGGGTGCACGTGACGGGACTGGGCTGGGCCCCGGTCCACACGGGAAACGCACAATGTCTCGTTTGTTTTAAACGACTGCGCTGTTGGAACTGGTCTCCCTCTTTCCTCTTGCTGTCTGTTGTCTGCTGTGAAATGTGGAAATGATTTTTGTCTTTGGCTCGTGTCCAGATTCTTTTGGGAAAAATGCATTTTCCCTCTCTCTTTCTCTGGGTCCCTATCTCTGTTCCATCTTCATCTTCCAAGCCTTCACCTGATAAGAGTAAAGGATTTTGTTAACTCCTTGGAGATTTGTATGGAGAGTGGGGTCAGACACATGCGAGCAGTCGACTCGAGGGAATGAGATTTGATCCAATTTGAAGGCAAGGGGAGGTGAACAGTCTTGATGGAGGGACTTTCTTCATGCTCTCATATTTATTATTAGCCATTTAGCTTTAATTCTAGGCTGTTGTAGCCAGTGTGGAAATCACCTACTCCGTTCCACAGACACGCCCTGCCGGCCAGCAGCCTCTGGTGGTCTTGGGGATGATGATCTATACCCTAGATTGTGCATTATTGGGCAAACAGTAAAAGGCAGCAAACTACATGGTAGAAAACTAATGAACCAGTGAGGATATAATATGATATAAGCACCAGAGTGATTTTTCATTTTCTGGGTGTCCATGCCTGTCCACTGCTCTTCACAGCCACCCACACGACTTTAAAAGGTTTTCCAGACCTCTTCCCTATCTCTCCGTCTTTTCTCTCCCAGACACACACACGCACGCACGCGCGCACACACACACACACACACACACACACACACAGTGCACCTGAGAGCCAGACCAATTAAAATGCCAGGAAAATACAATGCATGCTTTATGGAGTGTGTTACTGTCTGCTCTGCAGAACCTTCATCACTTATAATCGGAGTGTGTTGTAGATGTCATGTGAAATTACACTGAGCTTGAGCTGACTGCCGTTCGCTCGCTCAGTCAGAATAAAGTTCATATTCCATGATTTTCAACTTGAAGTTCAACTTTCTTTCTTTCTGTTTCACAAATGTTTTTTTGAATCAAACAATAATCTTGCATATTTGACTGTATTCCACCTACTCCTTTTGCTTTGTGTTTTAAACAGTGAAGGTTAAGTTTGCACACACTTTCTTGCCTCTGCAGACTATCGCACCGGGCCGTGCTTTGCCTCAGTAAATAACCAGATGTGCCAAGGACAGCTCACAGGCATTGTGTGCACAAAGACTTTGTGCTGCGCCACAGTGGGACGGGCGTGGGGTCACCCCTGTGAGATGTGCCCAGCCCAGCCTCACCCCTGCCGAAGAGGGTTCATACCAAACCACCGCACCGGCGCATGCCAAGGTAAAGTCTGTTCCTCAGTTTTTCTATCCTTCTTTTAGTCTGTCACTCTCCCTCCCCTTCTACTTTCTCTGAGTAGTGGGCTGCTGCTATCTTTTCCTTTAACTCCTTCTCCCTGCTTGTCTGCTTTCACCGCTCTCTGTCATCCCCTGAGCTCTACCCACCATCCCTTTTCCAGAGGATTAGCTCTAATTGGGTTAAATTGGGGTGGGTGGCAGTGCCTCCCACGTGTGTATGGAATGCCCGCAGACACCCGCTGCGGCGGGACTGTCAGAGTCAGTAACACGGGTCATTGGCGGTGCCACGTGGGAGAGCTCATTTCTGGTAAGACGGCCCTGTGTCTGCCTGCCCCAGACCCAACAACATCAGAACCTCTGCAGGGGGGGGGCGGACCTGAGCCAGTACCCAGAAGAACATGGAGTACTCTGAGACGGCATCAGGTCACAGCCTCCTGTGGGTTTTCGGCCTGAGACCTTTGTTTTAGTCTGTCACATTCATTAAGTGAATTTCATGTAATCATCACCATCACTCACAAAGTAACAGATTAGAAAGCTGCACAAACCTGATGGTCTGGGTCACCTCACAAATGATGTCATAGCGGCCCTCCATTCAAAGAATGTCTTCATGTACGTTAGTCTTCATGTGCATATGATCATACATATATAAACCCTTTGTTTCATTCTCGACCTGTATTCTGTCTTTTTCTTTTGCCCAGCTTGACTTCGGTTTCTGTCCCTCCCTCGGGAGAAATTCCTCTCCTTTTCCTTTGTCACACTGTTGATCTGAGGAAACTCAGACACAGACCCCAATTTAAATCCTAGCACATCCAAGGGTGTCCACATTTGTGTGTTAAACTCAGTCAGTGTGTGTTCTAAGTTTATTTCACCACAATAATCTGGGTGCAGGTTCATGTGTGCTTTACATTGCATATTAACTCTGTGATATGCGCATACAGATGTGGATGAGTGCCAGGCCATACCAGGCATCTGTCAAGGAGGAAACTGTATCAACACTGTAGGATCCTTTGAATGCAAATGCCCCGCTGGGCACAAGTTCAACGAGATCTCACAGAAATGTGAAGGTAAGCGATCGTAAAGCTGTGAACTGTCTGGCTTTCGGTGTCAGCTTGAATGACAGAGTAGACTTTAAGATGGTTAAAAGCCACATCCGCCAAGATGTGGTTGGCTTCACCTCAGTCGTGGTTTTCTGATTATTACTTTGTAGGGAAAGACCACACATAAGCGACATTTCGCCCTTCCCTTGAAATGAGGCTAATTAAACCAAAGCAGCACTCAGCTTTCTCTCAGTAAACCTGTGTAACACTTAGTTTTGATGATTGAAATAAATGCTATATATATCTTAAAGCTAGAGTGTGTAACTTTGAGAAGAGGAAAGTGCCAATTTTGTTATTATAAATGACGAGTTCAGACTTTTATTCATTACAGTTGGGGGTTTTGCTGCTCCAAATGAACTGGGTCTGGTATACAGTAGACAGTACTGTAGATTGTGGTGGCTAATAGCAGTTGATGTGCCAGTTTGAAATATTCATTTTTCAGCATTAATTATAGCTGTCAGTTGTAGCCAACACACTGCAAATCCTAATTAGCAGCTTCTGATGGACTTTCAGAGGTTTTTTTTCTCCTCTGCTGTTGGACTCAGGTGGTGTTTAATGCTTCTGCCTGAAAAATATTTACTAAAAATGTTTATCTGAATCCTTACTTTTATCCTGTGAAATATATAGTCTGTAAGACATATATATGATAATTTCCAGACTGAATTCTTAGATGGATAATCTGGCACTTATTTGCAGAGTAAAATATGTGCTATTTTAACGCCCAGAAATAATTACCGGAAAACTTCTGGACTTTGTAAGAGATATTTCAAACTGGTCAAAGTTGCAGAGTTATTCCTAACAGACTTTGTGCCGGATGATGTGCACTTGGTGGTTAATGATGCTAACAGAAGACAAGCTACAGAGGTCCATGGATTTGATATCCTGTGACAATGCCTTGTTCCATTGTTCCTGCCAACACATGCTCTAGTTTTGAAGAAATTCACGTTTCAATATAGTTTTCACTCTCCTAGTGGGGTTTTGACTGTTGTTATGCTGGCTGGTTGTGTGGTTTTATTTTGGCGGGAGGGTTGAATGTATGTTTTGTTTTTAGCTTTGCTTTTATGATGTTACTGTGAATTTGTATCAATAAAGTGTGTTTTAAAGGTGAAAGGTCTCCTCTCCTCTCCTCTCCTGAGGGTAATCGATAAAGTGCGTCCATCCTGTCTGTT
>VOQJ01015219.1:26808-39034 GCA_015052665.1 Apistogramma diplotaenia
CTTGTCTTCTCGTCGCGTCTCCTCTCCTCTCCTCTCCTCTCCTCTCCTCTCCTCTCCTCTCCTCAGATCTGGACGAGTGCTCAAACATTCCAGGTATTTGCGGTGTGGGTGAATGCTCCAATACTGTCGGCAGCTACTTCTGCAAATGCTCCCAGGGATATTACACCTCAGTGGATGGATCCAGGTGTATAGGTGAGTCCCATGTCCCCCTTTACGGTGTACATTGTGTGTGTGATTTGCTTTGGTCCATCATTACAGCCATTATTAGATCTGACAAAATGCAAGACAAAGCAAAAAGATGCTGCTTCATTCTCTTTCCTTTTTCCACTCTATTTTGTTTTTTTTTTTCCTTTTACGTCTGGCAGCTAAAAGCAGAAAAGACTGAAAACTGTCCAAAGTTCCAGCTGGTAGAATTTAGGTCAGTAGTTGCTTGTTGAGTTAAACGCTCTTCAAGCTGTGACGAGCACGTGATGAGAGAGCAGTAAAGTGAGCTCTTGTTTGCAGGTGACTTTCTTTTTTGACTTCATGGTAGGAAAATGGTAAATGTGTGCGTGTCTGCGCATAAACACGTGATTGCCAGAAACACTTGTGTACTGCCTAGTTCAGCTCATTTTCACCCCAAAACAGACCAGGGGAAAAATTTAGGTCAGAGCAGCTTATTATACGTACATGCACATACAGCACACATGCACAGACATATGCACAAACACGCACTCACGTTACCCCCCAGGAGAGAGTGTTTGTGAGGAAGGAATGTCTGAATCTTTCATTCCAGAAAACTGTTGCGCCAAACATTTCAGTGTGTTTCTCATGCAGTCACACCAGCAGCCCGACGCCCTTAAGGTCTCATGTTTGCTTCCAGGCAGTTCTGTGCCTGACATCTTGTCGAACTTAACCAAGCGATCGGTGGTGTAGGCTGTCATTTTCGCCGTGTGAATTCTTCCCTGGATGGTCTGGGTGTGAAACTAGACATGATATATTTATGTTAATATGCAACCTGAGTGTGAGTCATGCTGGTGCACAGTGCCAGAAACTGCAGGATGAAGGAAAGGTTCACATAAATAGGAAATGAGGACTATTGGAAGCGGCTTCCACCTTCCAAATGATGGAAAATTTGAAGCAACAACAACTATTTTTTTGATTGTACTCTTGCCAATTTGCTCTACAGCACATGCCATATTGCATGCAGCGCAGTCAGTTTAACTGATTTCCTGCTGTGTCGTTTCCCACAGATGCTCGTGGTGGGTACTGCTACGCCAGTGTGCTGAATGGGCGCTGCGCCAACCAAAATTCACAGCTGTTGACCAAAATGCAGTGCTGCTGCGATAGTGGACGCTGCTGGTCTGATGGTTCCACTCCTGAAATCTGCCCCATCCGTGGAACAGGTGGAGTCATTCACATGGCTTTAAATTGTCATCTCTGCATGCACGTGCATGCGCGCACACACACACACACACACACACACACACACACACACACGTTCAACTATTGAGTGTATGTCTTCATATCATAATTCAGGGCTAACCTCTATCTGTTTTTCACATATGCTACCTATAGAAGAGTACCAGAAACTCTGCCTTCAGATACCCGACACATCTATACCCGGTCGTGTCCCAGGAATTCCAGACCTACCTGAAATCTACCCTGTTCCATATCCTGAGCATACTCCTGGGCAACCTCAAATTCCAGGGCAGATTCCAGGGCAGATTCCAGGACAGATTCCAGGACAGATTCCAGGACAGATTCCTGGACAGATTCCAGGGCAGATTCCAGGACAGTTTCCAGGACAGTTTCCAGGACAACCTATACAGCCTGCTTTGCCAGGTGTGCCCCTGTTTTATGCTTGTGATTGATTCACATGTTTGCATGCATAAAATAAAAATAATAGATTATAACTGCCCTGTGTTTAATGTTTATGTTCAACCTTCAAATGACCTTGTGATCCCTTTTGAGATACAACAACCAGCACCATTAAACTAAAAAGCTGCTTGCCAGTGATGGAAAGCTTTGACTTTGACAGCTGCTGCAAAGATATTTAAAGAATATGTCCAGAAAATGTATTTTCTTAAAGAAACCATTCTTACAAAATTGCATGTCAGAGTGAGTTTAATTAGCCGTGTCCAAAATCTTCTGCAGTAAAACTTCCTACACAACTGTTTTGCAAGGGAATTTGGCAGAGTTTAACGAAAGAGGAAATTCTCAAAGAGAGCGACTAAAGCTTTTCTTCTTTTCTTTTTTTTTCTTGATTAGAATGATCAGGGAGCCAGGCCAAATCTTAATACTGCACAAATGTTGTGTGCAGATTTATCTAGCCACGTAAGGCAACGTGTGTATAAAATGTCATTTTGCTTTTGCAGGTAGGTAAAATCATAGTTTTTCAGTTCCGTGTAGAATGTGTGGTGACTTCAGATTCTGCAGACTTTCAGGATTTTTCAGTAATTTGCCTTGTGTTGTATTGACGGCGTACACATGTGGATTTTGTTCTGTTAGGCCCCGTTATTATCCAAACCCAGAATATCACCAACATGTGCCAAGCCTTCCGCAACCTCTGCCCGAATGGCAGGTGCATCCCCATGCCAGGCGTCGGGTTTCGCTGTGAGTGCAACATGGGCTTCATCTTGAACGAACAGGGAGAGTGCATCGGTGAGTTCTGACAGAGCGAAGGATAATTTTCCTTAACACAAAGCTCAAGGTGCATGAGGAGGGCTGTTGAGTTTCATGTTTGCTCTCCAGATAATAATGAGTGTACGAGGAGCCCATGTGCACATGGAGAATGCGTGAACATGCCTGGCTCTTACATCTGTCAGTGTCCTGCTGGATTTCAGTCGACCTCAACCAAGACGGAGTGCCGAGGTTACACATCTACACTCATACAACCTACGAATTTACATACGCACGCTTTAAGAGTATCCATAAGTTTATGGTGCTATCCATTTTTTTCTGACAGATCTGGACGAGTGTGTGGCCAACGGTCGTATTTGCAACAACGGCCGCTGTGTGAACACTGAAGGCAGCTTCCACTGTGTCTGCAATGCTGGATTTGAAATTTCTCAAGATGGCAAAAACTGTCAAGGTCTGTTATGTTTAGTTAGTGCTTATGGAGCTGCGATATTCAAGGGACAGATTTGTTTAATAACTGTGTTTAACAGGCTGTGGATATGTTAATGGGTGGGATCCTGCTCAAGGATCTCAGTATTAGTAATATTTGCTTCTTTCCTCTGAGGCATTTATTTAATTCTGTTAAGAAAACTTAGGGTAGGGTTTTGGCAAACCTTACCCAGGTAGTCTGCTGGTTAGTTTTTGCAGAAGAACTTTTATTTATGGTTACTCCGTTTAGAAGAACTTCTCCTTTGTTTGGTGTCTTCTTGACTTGAAGGTCTTTGCTTTTCATGACATTACTCAACAGCGCAGTGTAATTGTGTTTTAATCAAACAACTGCTGTAACAATCCACCTGTCAAAAGGAGAAAAGGGTCAACTTTAATGTGAAGTGTGTGAAAGTTGTTGTTACTAGAACGAACCACCTATCATTTAGTTTCTCTCTGTCCACAGACATGGATGAGTGTCTCATCAGGAACATGTGCCTCAATGGATTGTGCATCAATGAAGATGGCAGCTTCAAGTGCATCTGTAAACCTGGATTCTATCTTGACACCAGCGGGCGCATGTGTGTTGGTATGTTAGTGGCACATCTCTACATTCATGTGCTCACTGGCTGCTTACTTTAGCAGAATATATGTTGAGTAAGCTATTCTTTTGACTGCATGGCTAGTCTGGAGGATGACTACCTCTCTGGCGTGTTAGGAGCTCTGTTATATGACTCTTAACACACAGGGCAAAAATCCCCCTGAAAAGCCTTGGAAAAATCCCTTAGCTTCCTTGCACGCCAGTTGGACATATTGGATAGTTGGGGCCCGCCTGTTTTGAGATTTCTGTAGACAGCCTGCCCTAAACTTGTTCTATGCAAAGAAAAAAATCTGCTTTTTTCTTGAAATTGATGAAACAGGATGCTACAATAGCCAACAATGGCAGTGTCAGAGGCTATACCTTAGATGGCGACGAGATTTTCATACAGTGCAGGCTCCTCTGTGGCCTCGGATACAGACGTCTGACTTCAGAGACACTGACCTGCTTAAGTCATTACAGAATAAATAAACAGGAGGGTAGAGCGTGGGTGAAATGTGCAAATGTATGCAGTCGTTAATGAAATGTGTACTCTAGAGGGGCCTCGGGGCCTCATTGTCTCTCTCTGCAGTCTGTCTGTCCTCCAAGACACCCAAACAGAACACACACACACACACACACACCACACACATACATGCATAAACACAGAGTTAGGCGTGCATGCCTTATTGTGGTTTATGCTCATTATCATAATTATTATAATACAGTGACAAAATAAAGAGCATGTTTTCTTAGTTGAAGTTGAAGCTAAAACTTTAGGAGTGCAGGAGTTTTTTTTAATGAGTAATTAATTAGAATCTATTTTTATCTTCGTACCTTGTAATATTGTGAAGAGGTGTGTATATAGACGTGGGTTTTTTTTCTCTGTGTCTGTTTATAGACATTGATGAATGTGAGACTCCAGGCATGTGCATGAACGGCCACTGCGTCAACACTGAGGGCTCCTTCCGCTGTGAGTGTATGGCCGGGATGGCAGTGGGCCTGGATGGACGGGTCTGTGTTGGTGAGTAAATGGAGCTGCTGAACTGGACCCAATAAAACATATCCTTTAGATGAAGGTACCGTTACGCAGTGAAGGCTTCTCCAATCACGACGGAGGCTAAAAGTCCCTTTTTTTCTGAACAGTTAATGTTCAGTCCTTTATTGAACAGCGAGACAACCAAACACCAGCAGAAATCAAAACGCTGTCAACCGCTATCATCAGAACTTTTGTATCCTAGCAGCACCCAAACACAGATGACAAGAGGACAACAGAGAAACTTAAATACATTTCATAAGTAAACCATGCTTTTCATAAATAAACCATACTTAAATACATTTCATAAATAAACCATACTTAAATACATTTCCGTTTAACCTGTGTAATTATGTACAATCATGGAAAATTCAATGAATATTAATAATCAAGTAAATTAACATTAAATTAATGTAAATTAACATGTGACTGTAAATAAGTCACAACAGGTACAGTTTCAAGAGTACCTGAAAGTCACCCCTCCAATCTTACTTTTTTCCCCATATAGAAATGCACTAAGACAAAAATGCAGTTTGTAGAGTTCTCTGGGCTTCTTGAAGGATATTCAAAGCTCTTCTTTGGATGTTGGCTGCCTTTTGTTCTGTTCTCTATGAAGATGATCCCAATCCATAATGTTCATTGTGTGTTTTTCTGTCCGGTTGTGCTTTTACTGCATTGGCAGTGTCCTTGGGCTCAATGTCATGCTGTCATATGAAGCTGTTGCCAATCAGATGCTTTCCAGATGGTATTGCATGGTGAATCAAAATCTGACAAGATCTCCAAAACCACCGATTCAAGTGCAGCCCCAAACCGTGACAGTTGTTTTACAGACGGAGGTACACTCACTGTTGGACCTCTCTCCTGGCCTCCTCTGTATGTACAGACAGTAATTTGAATTTTCAAATTGTGATTCATCTCTCCATCAGACCTGCTGCCATTCCTTTTCAGTCCAGTTTTTGTGTCATGTGGCATACCTCAGCCTTTTCTCCCTGTTTCCCTTCATTATGACTGGCTTCTTGACAGCCGCCCTTCCACTGAGACCATTTCTGATGAGATTTCAGTGAACAGCAGATGGATCAGCTGCATCTGTCAGGTCTTTGCTGGATTTTATCCTATTTCTCAAGGACATGACTTTCAGATAGTTTCTTGGGCCTCCCACTCAAATTGTTAGATACACACTGCACACTATGTTTTCAGCTAATATCTCATTGGGAATCACCTCGTTGGCACAGAAATAGAGTTTGTCAGGTTGTGTTATCTTTGCCATTTTTCACTTTTATGTTTTGCAAACAGCTGCAGGTAACAAAGTGCCTAAAGATACAGCCTCCATCCCTCGAGTTAAGCACAGTCTGTCCACTTTAACTGCTTTGGGGAAGACTTCAGTGCATACGACCCTTTTACCCAACAAAGTACGAGTTGGTATGGTAAAAGTCTGTTCCAA
This sequence comes from Apistogramma diplotaenia, assembly GCA_015052665.1. Lineage (NCBI taxonomy): Eukaryota > Metazoa > Chordata > Actinopteri > Cichliformes > Cichlidae > Apistogramma > Apistogramma diplotaenia. Next base: position 32,947 of record VOQJ01015219.1, read on the forward strand.
ATATCTGAAAGCACAGACTGAGCATATTTAAGATGAGCTAATCACACAACTCTCTACACGTGTTTACCAGAAAGCATTTTTTCCCCATTCTGCTCTAAAATTCAGCCGAGGTAAATGTGACAAAACAGTGAATAATCACATCATATTAACTCTAACCAACAACTTATCTTCCTGTACTTACCATAGTTCCTGTTGATCAGTTCTTATAGATGTTTATGCACTTTCTCGTGCTCCAGCCCCATTGGAGGGGCCCTTTGAAAAATTTGTTTTGCTTTTTCATAAATGATATATCTTTGTGTGAGGAAGTGTTGAAACACTGTTGTTTGGACCATGTGAGGAGTTTTCAGAGTGATATCAGTGCAGGAGAATTCCTCAAATCCCAGGATGTTGTGAAAAGAGAACAACCATTTGTTTTGCCAGTGTTGTTGTTTATTGGGGCTGCTGACTCTTTTCTCACTGCCACTCTCTTTTTGTTGGTTTCGAGATCTCGTCCCTCATCTGTGTTTCTCACACTCATGCTGTCTTGTTTTGTTCCAAACAGACACACACATGCGCAGTACGTGTTACGGCGGCTACAAGCGAGGGCAGTGTGTTAAGCCTTTATTTGGAGCTGTGACCAAGTCAGAGTGCTGCTGTGCCAGCACAGAATACGCCTACGGAGAGCCCTGCCAACCATGCCCGCCACAAAGCTCTGGTACGCATATTCAAATTGCCCCACCCATTACACATATAGAGCCACCTCCTGCTGCTTGACAGATGCAAACAGGGACACACACAGCTTGTGCGTAATTCAAAACACACTTGTCGATGTAAGGATGACCAGATGACCAGATGAAGCGCTGCATCCCCTATGCATGCCCGGATTTAAAAAAAAAAAAAAGAAGTCAAGTTGTTTGACAGCTTACAGCCAACACACACACACACACACACACACAAACGCATGTGTGCATCCACAAACACACACGCAGACACATAATCCAGTCACTTCTCATTAGTCCTGCCAGTTAAAGTTTCGGTATCAAAAGTTGCCAGAGCTGCACCACATTAAGAGCCTGTTTTATACACATGTAGGCTAAATGAGAAAGCATGTAAATGGATAATGACATGGTATTAAACGTCTTGCTTTGAGATTTCTTTGATTCTGGCAAATGTGATGGTCCTTCATTCAGATGCTGCTATTACTCCTTTAGTCAAGCAAACTGTGCTGTTTGTGTGTGTTTGTAGCTGAGTTCCTGGCTCTGTGCCCCATTGGCATCGGAACGACCGGCGATGGACGAGGTAATGCTCATAAATCTGCCTTTTTAAATCACTGACTGCCTTGATATCAAGCGTTGCTGCATGCATTTAAGGGAGTCACAGCTCAGGGTTTTTCCCCCCCCACAGGAGTGTTCAAAGGTTTATTGTTTTTTGCAGATATTAACGAGTGTGCCCTCGATCCTGAGATCTGCCAGAATGGAGTGTGTGAGAACATGGTGAGGACCTATAAATGCACCTGCAATGAAGGTTTTGAAGTAGACCTGACAGGGAAAAACTGTGTTGGTAGGTGAATTGTTTCATAAAATTCTTGTCCTTTTGGAAAGTTTAAGCATATGGTCTCAGCATCAAAAGCAAGTGCCTGGAAAGTTATCGGCTGTCTCTGTCTGTGTTTTCAGATATCGACGAGTGTCTGATGAACAGGCTGCTGTGTGAAAATGGTCTGTGCAGGAACACACCGGGGAGTTTCACCTGCCAGTGTCCCAAGGGATTTCGCTTTGACCCTGAGACAGACGTTTGCGAGGGTCTGTTCATTCTCTTGTGCAGCGCAACGTGACTTTATCGCTGCATCTGCTGAGTCTCAGATTTTGTTTTTGTATCCCACAGATGTGAATGAGTGTGAGTCTAGCCCTTGTATTAACGCGGATTGTAAGAACAGCCACGGGTCCTTTGTGTGTTTGTGTTCAACGGGCAGCTCCCTGGACAGCACTGGGCTGGAGTGCATCGGTAAGTGAGCCACATGATGTTTGTATTTGACATTGTCACCAATACAGATACTTTCAACTGACAAATTTGTATGTATTTAAAATAAATGATAGTGAAATGTACTATGATATACTGCAGATTGATTCAATTCTACTTAATTTAAAGTAAAAAAGTAAAGATTAAAATTACATTTTTATCACCTTTTGCATAGCTGCTCTGGTCTGATGTTTTGACATTTCCATCCGAACCCAATCAAGAGCCTTCCTAGGTTAGAGCAGTGTGACTGCTAGTAAGCCAATCAGCACTTTCTTTTATTTCTAATTATTAAAAGTAAGATGTTATGCACTGCCTCGTGGATAGTGCCAAAACAGCCAAGTTACTTTTTTAAATGGGTTGTCTAGTAACTCTGAGACCCGTTTAATAAACCAGAGACAACTAAGAGCACTTGCTGGCTGAAGATCGTCAATAACCGCTGTGAGGTCAACATCAACGGGGCCACACTGAAGTCCCACTGCTGTGCCACACTGGGAGAAGCTTGGAACAGCCCATGTGCCAAATGTGAAAAAGGTGGTGAATAGTTACGTTTATTTGAATGTTTTTTTACAATAGTTTTTATTTTATCAGATCACCTTATTCATTTTCATGTTTTTGGGCCCTTCTTTTGTTCAGATCCAATCTGTAGTAAAGGCTTTTCTAGAATCAAAGGAAATATCTGTGAAGGTAAGTGCTGCTTTGATGCTGCTAGATCCGGAAATTCAGACTTTCACCCTTATTTGTGTAATGTGCAAATTGTTGATTTTTTTTTCTCTGCTGACTGTCAGATGTGGATGAGTGTCATGTATTTCCTGGAGTGTGCATCAATGGCAAATGCGTCAACACACCGGGCTCCTTTTTCTGCCAGTGTCCTCCGGGAATGACTGTCGACGTCAGTGGCAGGATGTGCATAGGTACTGGTCATTCTTTGCACCTACATTCATACCACTTCATGGTCCTGTATCAGATACATCTCAAATGTGTGTTTGTGACATCTAGACCTGCGTACGGAGCTGTGCTACCTCACGCATGAGGATGAGCGCTGTGGGACTCCCATCCCAGGGAGGCACCGTGTGGATGCCTGCTGCTGCTCGGTTGGCGTTGCCTGGGGTCCTGAATGTGATGAATGTCCGGAAAAAGCCACTCCGGAATTTAACCAGCTCTGTCCTCGGGGGCCAGGCTTCTCGCACAGGGGTGACTTTATTAACGGCAGGCCCTTCCTTAAAGGTGTGGTACTGTTCCCAAATTTCAAACAGTGCTTTGGTTGTTGCATCAACTGTCTCTCACCTGTCTCCATCCCTCTGCTCTGTACCTCAGATATAAATGAATGCAGGATGATAAGCACTCTGTGCTCTAATGGGAGGTGCAGAAACACCATTGGTAGCTTTCGCTGTCGCTGTGATAACGGCTACGCTCTCGACTTTGATGAGAGGAATTGTACTGGTGAGTAAAACTGAAGCAGATTGTTCAATCATTTGGTTGACCAACAAGCGAAAGAGGATATTTTATACTAATTTTCTGCTTCCTAGTTTATTAGGAAGTCGTTTATAGTTTGAGTCCACTAAAGTGGCTTATTTATGTCATACTGGGAATGACGCAACCTCTGATTTTTCCCTGTCTGGAGCCAGCTGCTGAGCTCCTGTCTGTTTGAGCCAACCAGCTTCTTCTGATTGGCTGCCCCTCCCTGGGCTTCCACAAACAATGCCCAGTACTTCAGAGCAGCAGCTTCTCTTTTCTGTAAAATATACTCTGAGACAAATTCTTTCTAGATTTCTAACCAAAGCTCTTTAATCTGCTTCGAGTCATGCTGAGCACGAACAGTTTGGCAGTTTGAACATGTCACGCTCGGACCTCTGAAACTGTAATTATCATGTTATTATTCCTCACATGTTATAGACAAAACAGAAACACCTATAAGAGACGGATTTATTGAATTTATTTGACAGATACATCTGCAATGAAATTGTTTAGCTACACTAAAACTTCTGTTTCTGACTGGAGTGTCAGCTGCTCCATTGTGTCTCCGGGAGTCTAACCATCCTTCATCAGCTCCCTCTGCCAGCACTGATTACAGCAAAGTGGTGTAAAGCCATTGCTGCCGATCACCTCATTCAGTCTAATGGGAGTCTGGCTGGCTTTGGGGACTTGTTGGAGCCGGTTCCTGTAGTCTGGTTAGCTACATTGCTGCTCTGTTAAAATGTGCACACATCACTTAAGGTTTAATGCCTCCAAGTGCCATTTCTCTATGTTGAAATATTTTATAGGCTCCTGGTGAGTAAATGATATCTGGGACCTTTTAACCCCATTTGAGTGAAATTCCAACCCAAATGGTTTGTGTTAAGTGGATTAAAGTAAAAAGGGTTCAGACCTTTAGCTTTAGACTTTTAATTCACCCTTTAATCTTACTATATAGTCTGTCTTTCATGCAGTTAACTATTTTTAAATATTCTGTGCTTTGATATTTTATTTGCCCTCTAGTTTGTGCCTTAGCCACAATTTCTGCTGACTGTACGTTACAATATAAATGCATTTCATGTGTTCTCTGTACTTGTGAATGTTAGTGAAGCTTTAAGGGGAAGATCTAACTTTCTGTGCTGTTGCATTCCTTTTTTATAGACATCGATGAGTGCCGCATCTCTCCAGACCTGTGTGGACCGGGCACCTGTGTTAATACGCCTGGAGATTTTGAGTGCGAGTGCTTTGAAGGTTATGAGAGTGGCTTCATGATGATGAAAAACTGCATGGGTGAGCACACAGAGAAGCCTGCACATTGCACATAGCGTCATCTTCAGATGATTTGATACGGTAACATGCAGAGACAGCGTGTTTTTGTATGAAGTCATTCAATCTGTGAGGACATGAGTGAGCAATTTGATCTCCTCAACAGCTCCCTCATGTACCCTGTTATCGGGGCAGTATCTGAGTGCAGCATAGCTAGTAAAGGTTTACAAGTATAGGGAAGGCCTGCCACACAATCACAGTCCTGAATCACAGCCCTGCCATCTCCTTCATGTTCCCCTGTGGGCCATAATCTCTGGATGAGGTGCCTAGGCTAGTATGCCAGACCAGGACCTCACTGTTTAAGATGATGTAATCTAAAGTTTTCAGGCTGTGTACATTTGTGTGTGTGTGTGTGTGTGTGTGTGTGTGAGTGAGAGAGAAAAGAGAGTTTAGTTGACTTCATCTGAGCTCTCATGGGGTGTTGAAAGGGTATCGTTTGGACGTCCAACCAAAATGAATTTTACTTGCAGCTTCGAGTCCTACAGTAATACTCCAGCATCTGTGAAAAGACCTAATGGGCTATTTCTGTTCTCTCTGCCTTTTTTATGCCGTTTGATTAAATTCTTTGGAGAAGTCTTATGAACAAAATGGTGAGACTTAATACTTTTGTTGGCCCAAAGCCGTCATTAGCCAGAAATTGGCAAAACAAAATTTACTGCTGTGGCAGAAAAACAGCTGGAAGTGGAAATAATGTGGGCAGAACTACAATCATAAACTGGTGGTACTGAATGGGCTTGCAGGCTGACTGAAATAACGTAATCGTGCTGTTATATTGACTCGGATATAACAAGTACTTTCTGACTGCCAGTCCCAAAATCTTTGTTAAAATGGAAACAGAATTCCTGAAATCACCAGTCCAGAGGGCTTCACTGGAAACTGCAGAGAGGTGAAGCATATATTTGCACAAACTAGCTCTAGCTCGACTGCTGACGGCCAGCAGTGAACACCTGTACTTGCATCTTTGTGTTCACTTTGTACGTTCTGCCTTCCGCAGACATCGATGAGTGTGAGAGAAACCCTCTGCTGTGCCGAGGAGGTGAGTGCATCAACACGGAGGGCAGCTTCCAGTGCGTCTGCCCGGACGGACACGAGATCGCACCCGATGGATCGGCCTGTTTAGGTGAGTGCAGAGGTCATCAGAGAGGAGAGTCTTCTGCAAACACTTTCAGCATTTCTCCTTCCACTGATTGCTGTACATTAGGCGCTTTCTACCATGTTTTCAACTGAGGTGAAATAAATGTAAAAAAAAAGGCTCTAAGTATGATTGTAGTTGGAGATGTTTTCACAGAACAGACAGAAGTCAGTTGTATTACGA
>VOQJ01015219.1:93719-110152 GCA_015052665.1 Apistogramma diplotaenia
AAAAAACACTCAAAGAAATTAATAGTTTTTCTTACCAAAAGCTTTTTAAAGAAATAAAAACCCACAAAACCCAAAAAAAGACAAAAAAAACCCCCCCCCCCCCCCCAAAAAAAAAAACAAAACAAAACAAAAAATAAATAAAAAATAAAATCTTTCATGTGAACACAAGCAGCAGGTGGCTGGAGTGAGAGGACGGGAAGGGTCCGAGGGACGGTTAGCTGAGAGAGGGAGGATACATACAGACAGCAAAATGAGGAGGGAGGCTTGGGGAGAGACAGACGAGGGGGAAGGAAGCAGAATGATGAGGAGGACACTGCACAAGTGTGGATGGTGAGAGAGAGGAGAGAGGGAGGCAGTGAGCTAAGGTGAAAGAGAGAGACTGCATTGACAGATTCTCCAGTGAGGATGTTTAAGAAAGAAAAAGCAGGCGTCTCACCATCATTATCGTGCCATCCTTACAGACCTGTTGCTGCTGTTGCTTGCGAACAACTCCTCCTTCTTGAAGCCTTCAGATATATATCCGTTAATTCATCCGTTGCTGGCATTCTGGATGTGCTAGGCTAACCGCTCATCTAAGCAAAAAAGCCAGAGGTGAAGAGATAAACAGAGAAGCAAGCGAAAGGCTGGATCAAGCTATTATATGTCTCTTCTGAGAGACAGAGCTCCTGTCCTCATGCCCCTTTACTTGCTGCCTCCTGCTCATTATCATTCTGTTTCTCTATCTCTCCCTCCAGAAGCACGCGCGCTTGCTCCTGCTGCATGGCAACCACTTGTTAGTCCCACTCAGCTGCTCTGCTGCCTCAGTCATTCACAACATTCCCCCCCCCTCCCCTCCTCCCCCCTGCCCACCTCCCCACCTCAGCAACACCAGGATGGATGCAGCAGCATAAACAAGCAATCTTCCTCCTCTGCTTCTTCTGTCTTCACTGTTCCTTCTCGAGCTTATTTTGCTTTTTCCAAAAAACATCTCCACCAAAAAAAAAAAAAATCAAACAGGAGGATCTCCTGGTTTAGCCGGCAGGAAGAATGCTTCCTCTGACTGCCTCTGGGCAGTGAATGCTGCTGCAAAGGTATTTTTGGTACAGCACAGCATTATCCTTCGAGCCGAGTTTGATGATGTGTCTTTAATTGGTGCAGTTTGCTGTGGTCAAATCGAATTAGCCCCCCTCTCCTTGAAGGCTTATACGAATGTGAGCTGCCTGGATATGGTGGAGGAGAAAAGGCTGGTGTTTCAGCAGATATCAGTGTAGTGGATGAAAAGCAGCATTGGATACAAACACAAAAAGATCAGATCGTCCACTATAAAGGAATGCAGCAGTGAAGCGTCCTGCCGTCTGTTTCGTTGCTATTCTGTGGAAATTCAGACGAACAATACTGTTTTTGTCACAGTGGTGCAGTGGCTCCAATCTAAGGATAAGGCATGCCACGAGGGAGATGGACATCACACCTTTATCTTTTCTTTTGTAAACCGCAGAAAAATGATTTGAAAATACAATATTAAGTAAATATCCCCTCCCAAGTTCATGCCTCTGCAGTGTAATGTTAATGCGTATCTTGGATTAGGAGAAATTTATTGCTACTTGCTGTATTGTTGACACTCTGTTGTATTTGGGTAGATATAGGCAGCCTATGTCATTAACTGATGCTGCCATCATTGATAGACATTGTTCAGCTGACTTGGAGCTACGGTGCTAGCAGTTAAATGCAGACCTTTCTATTTGCCATGAGTGATGTCTGTTGTTATAGTAACGGCTGTGTATATTCCACCACACACTAATGCTAACACAGAACTTAGCTATGTGCTAACAGCAATACACTAACAACAGGACAAATATCCAGATGAGGTTTTTATGGTGGCTGGTGAGTTTAATCACGTTAACCTGAAGACTATGCTTCCAAGATTCACAGATACAGATAAAGATACAGAGCCTTACCCCTCCTTCATGCCGCATGTATGTGGCAGTGCATCCAAGACATAACCAGGCTCAGGAGCTGCAAATATGCACTGATAACAAACAGCGGCTCATTGGCTGAGGAACTGAACCATTTCTTCACCAGGTTCGTGAGAGGCCAGGAGAATGCAGCCTCACTCTGGATTCTGCTGACATCATGCTTACCCTGCAGACACATGATGTTAAGTGAACCCTGGAGAAGGTTAATGTCAGGAAGGCAGCAGGTATGACATGCCAGGTAGGGTGCACAGGGACTGTGCGCATCAGCTCTACATCTTTCATGTCTCTCTGACACATACTACTGTACCTGCATGCTTAAAAACTGCACCCATCATCTCAGTGGGTTGCACTACAGACAGGTTGCACTCACCCATAAAGGAGTTTGAAAGACTTGTTCTGGGCCGTATCAAATCCATACTCCCATCCACCTTAGACCCGCATCAATATGCGTACAGGACAAGCAGATCAACAAAAGATGCCATAAACACTACCTTCCACTCTACATTGAACCATCTGGAATGGACGGGGACTTTAAGGATGCCCAATATTCAATAGAAAGTATTCTGTCATACTGTAAAACAGTCCGGTATGGATACTGCACAGCAGCTGATGAGCAGCCCCACGCAGGATCATAAAAACTGCACGGAAGATCGTTGGACTCCCTCTGCATCCTTTGGATGCCTGCAGCATTGTAAAGGACAGTGCTCATCCATCACTGTTCTCTTCATCTGGAAAATGTTATAGGGCTTTAAAGACCTGCACATACAGATTCAGGAACAGTTCTTATTCAACAGTCATAACTAAATTCAGTTTTCACTTTTGTAGGGTCTTTACCTTACAATAAAAAGTGCCTTGAGGTGACTGTTTGCTGTGATTTGGCGCTGTATAACTAAAATTGAAATGAATTGAGAAACTTTTCCAGTTTCATTCCAATAGCTCTAAGTCACTAGATGCACAGTAAAAGCACCTTGTACAATGCACTTTGAATTTGTCTCATCTCGGTCTGTCTTTTATTATCTGTCTATCGATCTAAAGTACACTCGTGTTGATTTTTTTTATATTCCTTTTTTTAAATTTTTATTTTATTTATTGGGCATATGTGCAATGCAAGTTTCTTCAAGAGAGGCAGTAGTGTTATAACAATAAAGCTGTTCCATTTTATTCTATTCTATTCTTTACTAATACATTTTTATTTCATAAATGATTACATGGATAGCGCTTTCAATTTAGATGTCACACTGCGCGGGCAATTAACTCATTAGTCTTTTTTTTACTTAATTTCTTTTATAAACTTAAAGCCTAAGGCTAAACTCTCTTAAGAGGTAGTAATCTCAAGTCACAGCATGTGAACTTTGTTACTGTCAATCCATTATGGTGAATTTGCTGTTAGAGGATTTCATAAGCCCATTCGTGTGAAAATTATCAGAAGTTCAATGACTTACATTTGGACATTAGAGTCTAAATTGTCTTTATCGTATCTTTTAATAGTCAATGCAAGCAAATGTGCTTTTACTCATGTGTCAAGATGAAAGATGAATTGTTGAGACATTACCCTGTTGCACAAAGCATATTAGAATAATGTCCAGTTTCCATTGTGCATATTGCTAATGATTGTTGGATCTTTATCACAGTCAGACAACAGGTCAGGAGAAACACTGATACTGAGAACTATAAAACAATTATTATAAACTGCTCCAAGAAAAATCACTGTAATGTTGATGAACTCTTTCGGGGTTATGCAGTCTTACAAGAAAGTACATAGACAGATTGCACAGATTTTAAATACTTTAATGGCTTCCCCATCAACCAAACTGTAGTAATTACTACGTCTCCAGGAAACTACAAGTTAATTAAAATTACATGGTCCATTGAAAATTTAATTTTCATTATGAAAGATGGGTCTGATACATTTTGCATAAATGTGTTCGTTGTGTTGAGGTGGCTCGGTCATCTGAGGAGGGTTCCTTCTGGGTGAGGCGTTTCGCGCACGTATTCCCTGGAGGGGGCCCCAGGGCAGATCCAGGACACTTTGGAGACATTGTGTCTCTCGGCTGGGTTGGAAAGTCCTTGGTGTCCCCCTGGGAGAGCTGGGGGAGATATCTGGGGAAGACTGGGCATCTCTGTTTAGACTGCTGCTCCTGCGACCTGGATAAGCAGCAGAAAATGGATAGAATATTATTATTGACAATTTTTTTTTGTTAGTGACTAATATGCAGAAATATAAGCAGCTAGGTTTTTGGATCAAAATATCAGGAGTCTCCCACATAACACATCATAACACCTTGTTATCGTGGCCATCTTCCTGACTACACAGATTCCTGTAAAAATGTTCTTCTTCACATGACTGTATAAAGAATATCTATTTGACACACATTTATAGCAGCTGGGCAAAGGTTTCTGTACCACTGTTACTTTAAACGGTGACGCTGAAAGTCAGATTTAAAAGCGCTTCTATGCTGGTGGAATCTCCTCGGGGCTCACTGAGCAGATTCTCTTCAAATGTTAAAGCAGATTGTAAGAAAAAAAATTAAATTATTCCTGCAGTGGAGAAAAAGTGCATTAATCAATAGTTTCAGGAATGATGAATAGACTTGGCTCCGTGTGATAATCAATAAGATGGGACATTTTAGTCTGACACTGTGAGTGTGCTGCCTGGAATATTGTAGTTTATAGGTATTACTGATATTGCTGTATGAATTACTCCGTCTGAAAAGGGAAAGCAAATAGATTATAGCACTGGTCTTTTCTAACAGGTAAACAGATTATTTTTAATAAACTTGAAGCAACACAAACTAAACCATTTTGAAAGCTGGCATAAAGATGTTATGGACCTACAATCAATGGAACAGGCTGCTCTAATTCTCCGTGATGGGCTTGAGGTGGGAGCTTTATTGGATGTCGTTTTGAGAAATCTTAATAAGATTCTGCATTATTGAACCTCTGTTTATTCTCTACCTCACCTTTTCCATTGATATATTTATAACATAAAAGTTATAAATTGATTTGCACGTGATTGAGTGAAGTATTTGATCTCTTACAACCGAGCCAATTACAGAGACTCCTGATCGCAACTGGTTATGTGTATAAAGCACACCTGTCCACAGATTCAGTTTATTCCATTCCGACCTGTCCACCTCCACGGGTGAGAACAAAGAGCTGTCAAAGGACTTCAGGGACAAAATTGTAGACGTGCACAAGGCTGGAGTGGGCTACAAGACAGCTGTTGCGATTACTTTAAAATAGGACCACAGTGACCAAGAACATCACTGGTAATGGAAAGCTCAAAATCCTGCATTGGCTGAAAGGTCCCCCTGCTCAAGAAGGCACATGTACCGGCCAGAGAAGTCTTGGGAGAAAGCGCTGTGGTCAGATGAAACCAAAATCAAGCTCAAACCAAAATCCATGGAGGGAGCTGAAGCTTCAAGTTGCCAAGCAGCAACCAAGAAACCTAAATGATTTAGAGTTTCTGTAAAAAGGAATGGGTTGAAAGCCCTCCTGAAACATCTTGCTCCACCAACTACTAAGTCACATTTTGCTCGGGGATCACTCATTTAACTCAAAGACATGCAATTCAAATTATAATTTTATGTGATGTTTATTTTTTCTGGAGTTATGGATGATGTTCTGTCTCTCCATTAAAATGAAACTACCATTAAAAATGAGAGACTAACTTATTTTTGTAAGTGATCAAAGTTACAAATTCAGCAGGGCATCAACTAATTATTTGCTGTACATTATTATTATTAGACATTTGCACAGTATCCAGGGATCTTCATTCTAGTAGGCACGTCAAATGTTCAGACGTTGTTGTGTAGCTTTGGTGGGTTGCACATGTGTTGTTCACTGCAACATCCTTTAGATCAGTGGTTCTCAAACTGTGGGGCACAGAGCTACTGCAGGACATGAACATGGGAAAATGTGAAGCTCAGGTGGATCATTTCAATAAAGCAAACAAAGGTTTGCTGATGCTATTCCTCCACACGGATCCTTTTTAATTGTTAATGCTGAAAATAAAATTTGACGCCGCTTCTGTTCTCTTCCCTTCTCTTTCCCCACGCTGCCTAGCAACAGCTCCCAAATCTCGCGTTGGAATCGCAAATCTTCCCTGCACATTTTGAACTGCGTAGCCATCGGGGAGTTCTGCGTTGTGTGTGTGGAAAACAAACCTTAACATGGCAGATGTGGAAACCCTTGATGAGGAGCCACAGCAGGAGGAAACTACTGCATCCGTCAAGTCCGAAACCGACGAGACGTCTCAAGAAACACCCAACGGTGTGAAAACGTGAGTTAAAACGTAACATTGTCTGTTCTTTATGTGTGGCTGTTAGCTAGATTAGCTAAAATGGAGTCTTGAGATGTTAGCTATTGTTAGCCTGGGATCCTCCAACCTCTTGTAAAAACAACCAAAAATATACATATAACGTTGGGGTATAGGTGTTAAGTGTACACGTAATTTTACATAATATATCTCCCTAGGTTGTGGCTATAACGTTAAAGAATGATGCAGTGGGTCATTCTCTGCCGGGTGCTACTCCATTGTGTTTTACTTGCCTGTTTAGCTAAAGCTAATAGAGCTCTGAAATGTAACGCTTGTTATAAACAAGTCAACGCCGCTTTAACAAAATTAGTTGGATAAATCACACATACTATAACTGATTTTAGATGCCTTTACTAGTTAGCCTTAGCACCTCCGTTAGATTTAATTCAGTTTGGAATGTGCTGTGCTAACAAACCTGTAGTTAGCTGTTAATGGCTCCGCGCCGCCGCACAGAACTAGTCCAGTTTAGTTCATTTAAAATGCTGTAAGCACTATGCAGTATAAGATTGTTTAAAATGTGCGCTGTATTTTTGTAATGGTTCGTAAAATTTTACACATTCGGCTGAAATCACCGTGGAGTCTTTCTTTAGCAGTTTTAAAGATGCATTAGACGTTTTATGTTGTGTTTCATGCCTTTATCATATTGGAATTAATTAATATTTAAACTCATGGAAATCCAAAGTTTTTTCAGCACTTATGCATGCAGATTGACGTGTGGTTGTCATGCTTCGATTTTTTTATTTTATACCTTTGGTATAACATTTATTAACACCAATAGAGCTTTTCTGTGTATACGGGAAAAAGTGTTAAGTGAATTTGAAAAGCAAAACGCAAAATGTTTTTAACCAGCTATGACCTCTCTGACCTGCACGTCTTTTTTTAGGGATGCAGAAGAAGGCAAGCCCCCCAAAGAAAAACACGATGGTAAAGAGAAAACTTCTGGGAGCAGACGAGGAGGCCGCTACCATCCCTACAAAGACAAACATGGTGGAGAAAAGAAGGGTGGTCATAGGAATCGAGTGTTCATCAGCAATATACCATATGATATGAAGTGGCAGGCAATTAAAGATCTAATGCGTGAGAAAGGTAATCTCCCCAGCGATGGGGATGTTGTCTTTCTTTCTCTCTAGGTTTTCAGCTGATAAGAAGTTTTTGACCTTTTTTGTTTGTTTGTTTGTTTTGTTACCAGCTTGAACATCTGCTTCAAACACTAGTCAATTTGTGTGTAGCTTTTCTGGATGTACTTAGTGCAGATATTAAGGAAACACATTAGTGTGATTTAAGGTTATTGGAGTTTTAATAATTTTTTTTGGATGGGCACCAATTTAGTTTGGGCTGATATGTGAGAAAAAGTAGGATGCACTTAGTTACATTGTTACTTGTTTTATGGTATTGTAAGCTCCAACATGTAACCTCAATCCAGCAGGAAAAACTGATTGTTGAATGTTTTTGTTGCATCTGCATTAAGGTGAATCTTGATTGTATGAATGACAAATATTCCAATGTTTTACCTTATGAAATATGGAGTTCTCACGAAGCCATTTGAAAGGTCAAAGGACAGCTTAAACATCTTAACTGCCATGAATGGAATGTGTTGTCAAACTGATCATGTTGAAGTCTTTTGATTTGAATTTTGAAATTCCCAGGTTTAATATAGCTGTGTTTCTCTCTGGCCTTGGCCTTTGGGTGTCTCAGTCACTGCCCAGAAAGGCATGGTGTTGTCTGGTGGGATGTTGGTCTGGGCTGGCTGTTGATCATTAATGGGGACATCTCCATCTGTAGCTGCATCGCCAAGGCCAGCGGTGATTTGAAGACTTGGTGACTTAAATTCCTTTGTTCTTTTGGTATTTTTCCTTTGTATGTCTCATGTAGTTGGTGAGGTTACATACGTGGAGCTCTTTAAGGATGCTGAAGGAAAGTCAAGGGTAAGTGATGTGGCCAACTTGCTGCACGAGGTTTTAAATGCCCTCAGCAGGCTCTCAATAATGTAGTGCTCTTTTAGGCTCTGATCCTTTGGGTTTAATGAACTGGAGACACCATAGGTTGTGTTTAGAGCCTGATAGGTGGCAAATGATTGATATTCATTTGAAAGGGAGATGTCCTGTTGATTTTGGAAAAGTAGCTAATGAACTCATCTAAGAGTATACTTTTTGCTTTTGTTGTTGTCATTTCAATTGGTTTAAAAGTTTGTTTGTTTGGCCATTTTCCAAAGGGAAATGTGGGGTTGTGTGATTGGTCCTATTGATTGACCCTCATGTCTCAAAATATTATTTGACAACTCTGTTCCATGGCAAAGCTTTCTGTTCAATGGAACAAAGCAGTTGCGAAATATCATGTAGTGTTTTTTTGTTATGTTTTTATGTCAAATGGCAACAATCGATATAGTAGATTACATAACTTTTTTTTCTTGATTTAAAGTCTAAACCTGTTGGGCCTAAACAATGTACAAAATTTGTTACAGCATATTTGTTTTATCTTCTACCTTGGTAATCAATGTCCAGTTCAAAACCTAAAAATTTTCAGGTACAAAGAATAAATATCTTTTACTAATATTTTTACCAGAACTTTTGTTATTCCTGCTTAGATATTTATTATTTAAAACCTGTAAATTGTCAGCTGATTGATTGTGTTTGGGCCTTTAAAAAAGTGCTTTTGCTAACCTTTTTTTTCTTGGTTGAAATAGAAATTAAACACAACCAAAACCCAGCTGATTCAAGCCAGCGGGCAAAATATGGCCAAAATACATTAAAGACCATGTTGAGATGTTAAATGTATTGTGTCTTTTGTTCATAATATCTTGTTTTTTAATCTGTATTTTGTTCCCTTTTTCTGTGACTCCTGAACTCCCGTGATACTCCCCACTCAGGGGTGTGGGTAAGAAATCGTATTTTCTCAAATGAATATTTTTTTCCTTTTTAAACGTCACCCTTGCATTGACTCATTTGGTGCCTCTGTTTGTCTCATTGAACAGTGTGGTGGAGTTCAAAGATGAGGAGTTTGTGAAGAAGGCAGTTTTAGCTATGAATAAACATGATCTAAGTGGAAGACCACTGAACATCAAGGAGGTAAGAATCATAGATGAGTACATTTAGGTCTTCTTAAGAAAAGCTGATGCGTTCTTTTCTCTCTTTAGCATTTGTAATTTTATGGAAACTTTGAATTAAATGTTATATTTTCTGTTTAAGGACCCTGATGGAGAGCACGCCCGCCGTGTGTTGCAGCGCATGGGCGGAGGTCAACAGGGAGGCCGTGGACAGGACATTGGCCCTGGTGTCATGAACCTCCCACCCTCCATTGCCAACAACCCTAACATCCCACCTGAGGTCATCCACGCTCTGCAGGCTGGGCGACTGGGCAACACCGTGTTTGTGGCTAATGTAAGGAAATATTAAACATTAATTACCAACGTGTTATTGTGTACGTCTGCCAAGCACACTCATATATCTAGTGAAGGCTTTAAAGTAATTTAATAGCTTGGTACTAAAGATTATTATTACTAATTGAATATCTGACCAAATGTGAAATATGGCTACAGTCATATGTTTCTGCGGGATATCTGCCAGTATATTTCAGGCCTGGCAGCTTACCAGACTTTAATGGACCTTCAGCTTCACTTTTTTTTTTTTATGATTAATTTTTTATGCTTAAGATACAGCTGTTAAGTAAGCAAATGTATCTTCACCTACAGTTACCATTAACTATTTTTATGCAAACATGCAAATTAGAATTGAGGGAAGGTGGTGCACTTGGAGAGAATCCACACAGGCACTGGGAGAAAACAACTCCACACAGAGAGGCTCCAGCCTACCAGTGAACTGGAACCCCAGACCTTCTTGCAGACCTCCAGACTGCTAGCCTGTCCAAAAGAATTAGCAAAAAGACGTAGCTAGCTACTGACAGAATACTGGCAATACTGGTTTTTCATTTGATACCCATACATTAATGTTTTATTGTTTAACATGAGCTAAATTATTCTACTGTGTGCGTAAGGTTATCGCTGTCACTGGTATGAAGTTGTAGCAGTTTTCAATTTTTATTTTTTTTTGGATAATTATTTTTTTATGTTTAATAAACACGTTGGTATCTTTCTGTTATTCAACAGCTGGATTTCAAGGTGGGCTGGAAGAAGTTAAAAGAGGTGTTTGGCATGGCTGGTGTGGTCAAGCGAGCGGATGTGAAGGAAGACAAAGATGGCAAGAGCCGTGGGATGGGAACGGTGACTTTTGAGCAGCCGCTGGAGGCTGTGCAGGCCATATGTATCCTTCACAATTCATTTTTTTATTTAAAATAGAAAAAGGAAAAGGCATCGATTTTGTACAGTTTTTCTGGGACCTATTCCTTGACACTGAACTCAGCCATGTTCAATGGACAGATGCTCTTCGACAGACAGATGCATGTTAAAATGGTATTTATATATTTTTTATGCATTTATTTATTTGTTAGTTATAATGTCACTTAAGTTTTGTAGAGAATGTGTAAATGGAAAAACGAATTGTTTGGTCTTGCAGGATGAGAAGTCTCTTCCCCCTGAAGACTTCCGTCAAGTGGAAAAAGCTCCTCAGTTACCACGTGAGTTTGCTGCTCTTCCCTCATCACAAACAGGAGAATTGTTTTGTAACTTCCAGCAGTTGTTGAAGTAAATTCATACAAGCAAGCACCTGCACACACTGCCCTGCTTACACCTTTTCTTTGTGATCATTGTACCTATAATAAATCCTATCAGTCAGTGTGTAGCAGGATCCCATGGTACGGTGTGCTTGGTTATTAATGAAGTAAACAAGCCACACCAGAACAGGATCTGAACTATTACCAAAAAAAATTTAAAATATAAGTGTATGAGTGTCTAAATATTTAGTAGTATTACATATGTTTTGAGCAGTTCTTGTGGGTTGAGACGATACAGAAGGCATTTTTCCTCTTTGTGTAGGTGGTCTAGGTGGTATTGGCATGGGACTGGGGCCAGGAGGGCAGCCTATTAATGCTAACCGTTTGAGTGGTGGAGGCGGCATGGGCTCTATGGGACCTGGAGGTCAGTCACCTTGGAGATATTCCTGCAGCTTTTAATTCTGCATGCAGTGCAAAGTGTATAATGTAGCATGTTGCAAAGCAGTCTCTCTCTCTACAAGCAAATGGTTCTAAGACAGTCAGATACAACAACATTAGCTGATCAGCATATTAGTGTCTAGGCTGAAATGTATACAACAAATAAGCCTGTTTCTCAATCTAAATTAGTCTTAATGTTGTAAGAAGAGCTTTGTCCAGATGATAATACACTTCCTAGTCTTTATGGAATTATATCCGTTGCATGTAAGTAGGTGCTGCTTCTTCTTCCAGGTATGGATGTATCAGGCTATGCTGGGATGAACAGACTTGGGGGAGGTAAGGTTTTGCTACCTGAGTTTCTCTCTCTTGAATGTCTGTGGCTACCTTGGGTGTTATCTAAGGAGATGATCGTTGTGCGTCTGGCTTTTGACAGGAATGAGTGGTGGAGGTGGAGGTGGAGGCTTTGGCGGAATGGAGAGCATGGGCAATATGGGTGGCTTCGGAGGGAGGGACATGGCACCAGTTGGCAGGATGGGAGGTAACTCTGTATTTTATGTTCATGGTGCAGAAAAATGAGGTTACTTATGTGTTACTGATGTCTAATGTTTTATTTCCTGTGATCAGATATGTACCGGTCAGGAATGGGTGAAATGGATCGGGACTTTGGCAACATGAATCGAGGATTTGCGGATTCTTTTGGAGGAATGGGTAAGTGATACTCTCACTGACGGGAGGTTGTGCTTTCTGTTGCATTATGGTATCATCTAATTTACATCAACTTGCACTCTTTTCTTTAGGTGGAGGTTTTGGAGGAGGCATGGGCAGTGGTGGCATGGGGCACATGGGGACTGGATTAGGTACAGGAAAAAAAAATCCAATCCACAGTTTTTCCAGTTATAATTTTTATAGTAGTTCTTTGGTAATTAAAGGTACAGGAGGATCCATGGCAGAGCTGCCCCCAAATCAGCCTTGCTTTCCAGTGGTCTAAATATTACAAGTCCACTATTACAATGAAATGAAGCTGCCAGCGTTTGCTGCTATAAAATAACTGACACCTCTCATATCTTGCTTCCTAACTGTTTAGAGTGGTATCATTGTTTGCTGCTGTTGAATTCCTGCTGATAACCTTTACAGCCTATTTCAACCATGATGAGGGAAGCTGAGAGTCATCATCTTTGTAACGCTGTATAAATCAGTTTGTTTTTCTTATAGGGAAGGATAATATTTGAATAGGGAATACATGGAAACTTGGATCTTGATGGCTTATTACAGTAACCTAATCACGTCTGTTGTCATACACTTAACAGTGGCTGCGGAAGCTTTCGGTCATACTTGTCACAGATTATGAGAGTAGTATTTTATTGCAGTATTATTCCATTTCACCTGTTTGTATAATTACTTTAAAACATGTCTTTGTAAATACTAATTACCAAGAAAATCTGTGTATTTTGCAGATCTGCCTGGCAGGAGCAACTTAGTCACAACACAGATTATAATGTGTACATGAAGTAGTTTAAAAGCCTGTAAAATGACAAGGAATCAGAGGAAAATAGCAAGTAATACTTTATTGTGTGTGTCATCCATGGCTGTAAAAAGACAACAAAGTAGCTGGAGAAAGGCTCTTAGATGTGTGTTGAAGGCTAAAAAAAATACCCCACACAAACCTGAAACCCTTTACAGTGTATATTAGAATCTACGGTTGTTCTGTTAACAAGTTTTGGTTCTTCCTATTCTTTATATGATTAACCGTCCACATGATATTCTTTCAGATAAATGCCATTTCATCCTGGGCCTCTTTTAATTATTAGGTTGAAAGTATTTAGAACACTCTTGCTCCTTGCTAGTTAATGTGTCTTGTGATCCTGGTGATTTTCTGATTGTTTAAAAACAGCTTGTGTTCACAGAAGAATTACATTTTCTATTGATTGTCTTCATGTAGCGTGGTAGCTAAGAACACAGACTGGTGTAGAGTCTGCACCCACTGTGTAAACAATGTCATGGTGACATTGGCTTCTGTGATAGGAGGTGTTTTGGAGTGGAAAACCCATTCACTTCTGCAGTGTTGACATACACTTCAGTGACATTATTTCAAACTAACCTAATGAAAATCTATGTACGAGGCGGTGAGAGGTGTTGTTAACGTGCCATTCATAGAAGTCTGTCATGAGGCGTCACAGTTCTGCAGAAATGCTGGAAACTGCAAACACTACCCTGTTAAAACCTAACTGCACACTAGATTAAGTTGTTCTCGTACGTGTCTGTGTGTGTGTGCAGGTAGTGGAATGGGAAACATGTCGATGGACCGAATGGGCTCCAGCTTTGACCGTTTGGGCATGTCAGGAATGGACATGAACCGTGGCTTTGGCGGCTATGGAGGTGGAGGACCAGGCCACATGGGTGGAGGCATGTCAGACAGAGGCTCGGGGTCCAAAGCAGGCTGCCAGATATTTGTGCGAAATGTAAGCAGAAGCAAAGGCTTATTTGTTTATTTTGACTTGCAGAGCTGTCACCTACAGCTGTCCACTGCTTTAGTGCCTTTTATGTCCTTTCATCTTTCCGTAGAGCCGCATGTTGCTTGCATTGTAGTACAGTAGCACTCAAAGGTTTGGAATCACTTTACATTTTAAATGTTAAGGAAGAGTTCATCATAAACCATTAATCATTTTATTTCTTTATTTTGAAAAAGGCATCCAGAGGTGCAGGTTTAGCAAACATCACTCCTGTTGTACAATAATACCACATTGTGTTTCCTCAGGCAAGCCTCTCCTGTTAAAAAGTTCACAGTTGTCAAGGGAGTAGTGCATGCTGTGTATGGATACGGTTTGAAATTAGAATAAAAATCATGTGCATTTTTCTTGTTTTTTGGCCGTTTATCTGTAGTCTTGCTAAATTTATTGCTGCTTTAATGACTGCAGAGGGTTTCTGTGCTAACGTGATCAGTTAAAATTTAACAGGATAAACTTGCATTAAATGCTGTTGGATAAATTGTTGCTGTGCTTATGTAACTGTTCCAGTAAATGTCAATAATTTATGGCAAAGGCCTGCATTAATCATTACATTTCATGTAGAGTTTTTATCCATTCAGTGTCTTTTTTTTGTTGTTGTCATATTTGCTTCATGTACAAATTTCTGGGTGAAAATATGTTAATGGTGATAAATGCAGTGACTGAAGTATATGTTCCTGTTTTGTAGCTCTCCTATGATCTGACATGGCAAAAGCTGAAAGAGAAGTTCAGCCACTGCGGTATGTATTTTGTTTAATCACCCAGTATGAATTAAACAGTCTGTGCTGACACTGGCACACTTTTTGGCGTTTCACCACGATTGATTGCTGAAAAACAAAAAATCTGATTTAATCAGCACTTTGTGAAAGATTCTGGTTTCAGAATTGTCATTGCTCATTGTTGTCTGTTGCAGGACAGGTAATGTTTGCAGAAATAAAGATGGAGAACGGAAAGTCGAAGGGATGTGGGACGGTGAGATTCGACTCTCCGGAGAGCGCCGAGAAGGCGTGCAGGATGATGAACGGAACCAAGATAAATGGCCGAGAGGTGGACGTCCGTATTGATCGAAACGCCTAGATCCTTTGTTGAAGTGAAGCTAACACACACACACACATTCAGTCCCCTTGCCAATGATCTTTTGTTTTGTTTTAAAAACACAATTACTTCATATCTTCATGTGTCCACTGTTTCATTCTTTTATTTGCTTTCTGTAATAAAAAAATGAAGACCTTTATATATGTCTCCATCATGATTTTCTGTGCTGTGTTACTGCATTGGCAGGATCAGAGTCAGCAGCAGGAGCAGACGTTCATTTCTGACTTCTTGTTGTGATGATCGCACACATTCCAGAATATGCAGACAAACTGGTTATTTCCCATTGTGTCCAGTCATCACTAAACAGGATCTATGCAGGGATGTTCCAGTGCAGACGACACATGAGACTATAGGTACTTCTTCACTGTATAGTTCCTAAAGGGACGTTACATTTCCAGCAGAGCTACACGAGAGGAAAAGTTAATTACTGCGCATCTGAATCATTAGACCGTTGGTGCAATTCATTATACCATATCCTGTCTATAAGGCTATTTTATCTTTGTTTTGTAAACCCTTTTTAATTTGTCAGACAGTTTATTTGACCAAATAAACTTTTTAATTTTTAAACTTGGTGGTTGTAAACTTCCTGAGATCAAAGTCTCAAAGTTGTTCCTCACGTTGTTCCTTTCCTGTGTTTGTGCTCTGTCGAATTTCTCGACGCTGCTCCACATTGGCAACTTCAAATTTGGAAAAATTTCACAACAGTCCGCAAAGTCAGATTGAGTTTATTTTGTGGAAAACATTAATTACACAAAGTTATTTAAATATTCATTGTCTCGGTGTAACAGAATTCACCTCTCTTCTTTCTGCTGTGAGTTATTAAAGTTTTGAATTTGTAGTTGTGTGTCAAAGTGGGTTTTATCATTTCAGTATGGTGTCCATTGGTGGCTCCAGTGTAGTGGATTTTCATATTTGCCTAACAGGTTAAAAATCCCTAGTTTTGATCCCTGGAGGAGACAAATCCCTTTGGGGGTGCATCAGGGAGGATATCCATCTTTAGTGTGGCGTAACCCAGCAACATCAAATGTGTGGTTCTGCACACTGTGGTGACCCCTTGTTAATAAGGGAGGTTTCCATTCATTTTTTTATTAGAATGTGGCAGGTGTACATCAGGAAAAGGTTGAACGGTTTTGACTCAGTCATGAAAAACGTGACATCTGAGACTCAGATAACACGTGTCCGTGCTTCCTCAGTCCGTTTGAGATGTTTGACCAATTTGACAGAGATTAAAACTGGATGTTAACTGTATTTTTATTTTAGGTTGCTAGAGAACAGTATT
Source organism: Apistogramma diplotaenia (assembly GCA_015052665.1). Classification (NCBI taxonomy): domain Eukaryota; kingdom Metazoa; phylum Chordata; class Actinopteri; order Cichliformes; family Cichlidae; genus Apistogramma; species Apistogramma diplotaenia. The sequence continues at coordinate 109,911 of VOQJ01015219.1, forward strand.
TGGGTATTTGAATCTATTTTTCTGGTCTTTTTGTGTGCTTGTGTAATAACCTTGTTATATAGTCGTAAGAATGGATTAGTGTCTGAAGTCCACATTAACTTTGCAAACTTGGTTGTAAAGAACCAAATGAAGAATACGTGACATTTAGGTAGCTGAAGATGAATGGAAAGGTTCACCCACCAACCAACCAACCCCCCCCCCCTTTTTTTTCTTTTTACGCTTTATGGCCCCTAATCTTCCTT